>VZTU01014700.1:0-29471 GCA_013400835.1 Zapornia atra | reverse complement strand
GGGTGTTTTTTTTCTTGTTTTTGTTTTTGTTTTTTTTTTTACCTAAAGTAGTTTTCTCTCTTCTAGCTGTGAATATTAAAAAAAAAAAAAAAAATCAGAGTAATAACGTCTTCCCAGAGGATGGCAAATTAGCACTTCCACCTCAGTAGATTGTGAAATAAAAAACTCTTGGTTCTCACAGGCCCATGAATTTAACAAGGAGCTTTGTTTGCAGGGATCCCTCACTGCACTGTCTCTATCTGGAGTGATTTGTCTTGTTTGTTCAGGACTGCTTTACCTTTTTTAAAGATAACTTTTGATAAATGCAGCTCTTTTTCAAACACATTGTCATGGACTTTGTTCATTTGGGAAAGGCTGTTGCTACAGTGGATAATATGCAGACAGTTAGGAAGTGGGTTTCTACTCATTTGTCTGCTTCATTAAATATCTCAGCTCTCCAGTCCCTGTACTAGGTTGTAGTCATTTGGAAGATTTCTTATGCAGATGACCTGGCAATCTACTTTAACTTCTCTTTACTACATTACTGGAACTGTAACAAAGCCGGGAATTAAGTAACATACACTTTCAGGAGGTATCTCTGCATTTCTTCCACACTATTCCTCCATTTTTGAAAAAAACAACCTTTTGCACTTATGGATATCTAACTTAGATAAAGGTCTCATTGGGAAGGTAAGTAGGATCTGCAGGAAGTTTCACTAAGCTATTACTTCAAAAATGGGAAAAATACCTAAGTGTGAATAAAGTTAATAAAGTGTCTACGCATTTTTCTTCCAAGACATTCCTTCTCTGTTGAGCTTTGGATTTTTATAAGTCATAATTATTAGGTTTCAAATTGTTCAATAAAGCAGTGCTCTCCAAAGTGGATTGTGTGCACCCAGGGGAGTGCACAATATAATCCATTGGGGTGCAGGAAGAAAATATAGTTTGTATCATATTAAATAAAATATCTTTTTAAATTAAAATGATTAGAAGTAGTTTTTATTTCATGTTGGTCTCATTCTTTTTTAAGTTCTACTTTTATGTATATTTTATACCATACATAATATACTAGTATACCACTGCATGTATATAAATTATAAATGAAACCAGAAATATCATATATGGGGGTGCATGCTTGCAATTATTTTACTGATAGTGTTGCACAATGAAAATATTTAGAGACCATGGTAATAAAGACTCCACAGCATTTACAAAAACATTGAAAAATTTAGCTTTTAAAACTACAAAAATTTTCATTTAGAGAAATCTGTCTAATTTTTATGAGAAAAATTAAAAATTGTAATAAAATATCCAATGCCCATCAAACCCGGGAAACTTACTTAAAAATCTGTAAACAGTTCCACAAGTAAGCACTCTCCATAGTCAAAACAGCTTGTAAAAACCATCTTCCTGTCTGATATCAGTGGTATTTAAAGTCTTCCTTATTCCTTAATAATTTCCCCATTAGGAAGAAGGTTAGAGATAAAAAGGGTTACAGATGAATGCACTTTAATGCAGCATGGAATAGAAAAGTCTCTTTTGCAATGAAGATGCATTTCTTACGAAAACTAGCTAAAAATAACATCAAAAATCCTGTTTGGCTATAAAATATAAGCAGCTACATACATGGAGTAGCAATTTTTTTTTTTTTTTTGCCAGCCCTTGACAGAAAAATTATGCTTGGGAATTTGAAACTCTTATACAACATTCACATATACCTAATAAATAATGACAGAGAACTGGGTAAGCCTGGTGGCTTACATGTCTGAATAATATTTACTTAACCAGAACATTTATGCCTTGCTTTTTTTTTCTTTTTTTTCCTTTCCCTGAGCTGAATGGTTCATATAATACAATCGCCGCAGTCATTCTCTCAGCAGCACTGAAATCACCATTTAAGTGCCATCTGTGAGGCAGCCGAAAACTGGCTGATTCTGTGCCTTTGTTGTCCCGTGTGATGTTATGCCTTAGTTAATAACTGAGAATTCAAGCACGGGGAAAGATGAATCTCTCTGATGTCATTCCCTTCATTGTATTTGAAGATCTGTGCCCCACCACCTACTAAGCTTTCCCTGACTGACCCGTGTTTACCTTCTGTTGGTGCCACTTCCCACTGTGTTATTGATGTGCTTTTCTGCCCAGGAAGCCGTCTTTCTCAATGCACTTTGTTAAGCTGAGGCCATGGGCACACACTGCTCTTTGTTGTACTGTATATGAGGAATGTTTTTGGAGGGGAGCACTGATGATATCAACCATTAGGAGTTAAAGTGTCTTCGCAGCTACAGAAGCAACATGCTGCATTGCCAACACACTGTATTACAGGGATTAGACTGAAAAGCTATTCAATTATGAGATACAAAAGGTTGGGGTTTTTTTCTCATACCTAAGTGCATCTTATTTACATAACAGAATATAGTTTACTTCTGAATGCAGAGATTGTGCACTTTTCACTTTTCTTCCTTACCATTTTCTTCATTTAGCTGTGTTCAAGTTTGTGCAGAAGGGGAATCAACATTTAAGGTCAGCAATACTACTAAAGGAACAAAGTACCTGTTGTTGGCAACCAAAGAAACTAGATATGGGAGGAAGAAATTTGCCTTTCTGATTTGACTTTTTTTTTTCCTTATATCTGAAGGTGTTTCTCACACTGCAGTATATGCCATCAGTCATGGGTCAGGGGAAGAAGGAAGAAGAAGGGACACACAAAAAATCTTGGATGACAGTTGAGCAGATCATTAGGTTATGGTTTAGTCAATATATACCAGAGCTGATCATGAACATTTTGGGCTTTGTTTCCCAAAAGGGCAGAACACTCTCCTCTAAAAATAATGGGAAAATATCCCCTGGGTCTTTGTTGTAGGTTTTGGGGGTTTTTTGGGGGGGTTGTTGGTGGTTGTTTTTCTGGGTTTTTTGTTGGGGTTTTTTTGTTTTCTTTTCTTTTGGGGTGGGTGGGGGGAGGGCTGTTGACGATACTTGTGGTGTTTTCATTAAATCTCTAATAGCTGCTTATTATTTCCTGAATTAGTGTAATACTGGTGAACCAACTTACTCTCTATTTTTCTTTTTTATTCTTGTCATTATTCAGAAAGAAATACATGAAAAGGTGGCTGTTCACTTATGAATAACAAATCTTGTAAAATTATACCCTGAATGAGGTCTTTCCTTTCATTCCCTCTGTGCAGTTTATCTTCTAAACCCAATCGATTCTGACTATGTCTCTACAAGAAATGCCAATTGTGCATTCTGATCTCAGTTAACCTATCTAGGGAGAGAAAAAAAGATTTCAAAACACATGTAGCACTAGAGGCTTGATGAAGCAAAATGATGAAATGATGACTAAGTCTAATGAACACTATGATTTAAAACATCTAGTCTTTGAAAAGAAAAAGAATACCTAGAGGGTTTACTACCCCAACTGCCACCTAAAGTGAGTTGGTATTAGGTTTGCAACAGCACTACTAATTTTCTTCTCTCCCCTGGAAGTGCAGTAGGTCTGTGCTGTCTTATTAATTATGTTCTTTAATACATAAACGCTGGGTCTTCTGATCACAAAGTATTAATAAACATGTAGCGACATCAAGAGGGCCAGATGCTGTTGATTAATGGATGGTGGACATGCCAGACTTGAGGAAACCTAACATATCATCAAAGCCTGTTTAATCAGAATTAAAGCATTTGTGACCTAAAACATGATGTATATTTTAAAAAATTCATTACTTTCAATCTTTACTGACAAAGTAAATTAATAGTGGTAGTAATTAAACTCTTACTCTTGCAGGAAAAAAAAATTTTAAAAAAAAATTATCTGTGATTTCATTAGTTTTTTGTAAAGTTGCTCCTTATATATTTCAAAGGAAGCAATCATCAATCAACCAACCAAAAAACCCCAAAATCAAACCTCCAAACCTAGGCTTGACATGATTTTAAACGTTTCTATCACCTTTATTTTACTTGAAACCAACAAAGATAACTACTACTACTAATATATTTTGATAAAATCTGACTATCACATAATTTTAAAGCAATAGGAAGCATTTTCCTCAGAAATTTATTCTTTTTATTGTATTATTTCCTATATATATCATGTGCTTATACATAAGGTGAGGAGGTTTATTTAGAATATGGATTTTTTTCAATTACAGACTGATCAGAGAAATATCCAAATTTACCAGAGGACACTTCAAGTAGCCATCTTCTCATATATAGTATCTGCCTTCCCAGTAATGGCAATATTTCAAAAGAGAAGGTAGTAAACACTACTTTTCTGGTATTTATTACAACACCATGAATCATTAATGTTTATTTTTTTCTAGTCAATCAGTAGTAATACAGTTTCATATAAACTTTGTTGTAATTTAGTATGTCTTAATGTCATTTTTCAAGTACCTAATCAATGGTTTGCATTCAAATCAAAGAGTTTAAGGACCAAAGAAATAGGTTTGATATTTCCCTAAATCAAAGGTCTAAAGAAAAGTAATATTTCATATCTGACACTGCCTTTTTCTTTATTGATCACTCAGTAGGGCTGGAAAATATCACTCATGTCACTATTGTTTCTCTGCTTCCTGTTTTATCACTGATGATATATTGCTCTGTTTGGAAACAGAATGACAATCATAGAATGGTTTGAGTTGGAAGGGACCTCAAGCATCACATAGTTCCAAACCCGTCCTGTGAGCAGGGACACCCTTCACTAGACCAGGCTGCCCAAAGCCCCATCCAACCTGGCCTTGAACACTGCCAGGGAGGGAGCAGCCACAGCTTCTTTGAGCAACCTGTGCCAGGGCCTGACCACCCTCATCATAAAAAATTTCTTCCTTATATCTCATTTCTATCAACCCTCCTTCAGCTTAAAGTCATTGCCTCTTGTTTTGTTACTACAGACCGTTGTTCAAAGGCCCCCTCTAATAATAAAAAATAAATGCACTGTAGCCAATATACTGAGAACAGCAAAAGTGCTGTACATTTTTTTAAATCTCTTTAATAGATGAGTTATGGGTGAATGTTGTAAAGCCTATTTATTAATACATTTCCTATTTACGCATGAAAATACATAACTAATTCAGAGACAAATGCTTTCAAATAGAAACTGTCCTAGCATTTTCAAATTAAAATTATATTTTCTTTCTTTTACTCAAACTACTTAACCAATGGACTTGTTCAAAAGTCAGGGGAAGCTAAATTTTCTCTAAATAAACAGTAACTTGCTTCTTGTGCGTTTTTTTTTAAATTAGTAATGATGGATTCACTTCATTTGAAAATAAAGAAGGAAAACTGGACAACTAAGGGATTCTCAGCTAGCTGTACATAATGATTTACTTTTTACATACCAATAAAGGTGATTTTAGATCTAATGAGCAATTTCAGTAATCAGTTGTAACATGAACAAGCATGGCATTTGCAAATATAATGATACAGTAAATCAAACCCAATGTATGTGGCATCTTATCTCTCAAGACAGGTCGTAAAAGCATGTGGCCTGCATTCATCAAAAGCCATGACAAACATAAAATTACATCCTATATATCGTTTGGAAAACAAAAATATCTATAAACATTTCTCTTCATCTGTGTCTCAGCTGCAATGTACTGTAGACAGATCTTTTAAATGTGAGCAATGCATTATAGAAGATATGACTAATCTAGAGAATTTCCATTTGAAAGAGAAATGAGTAATAATTGATTGGCCTAGATCCAAAGTCACAGTGGGGTTCAAAAAGCTTGTAAGTGCCCTCATAAAAATAGAAGCTGTATCAACCAATTGAATTTAATTATATGTGAAGGTGATGAGGGAGCTAAACAGCCTGTAATTGGAGTCCAATTACTCAGCTGGTCTTCCATAAAATTAATTCATCTGAAAGTTTGCCATTGTCCCATGCTTGAGGCCTGCTGCTGGTTTAATTAGTTAACACTGAGGAATCTTGAAACATTACATTATTTTGTCTTTATTGCCAATTATGGGTTAAGGAAAATTGTATATAAAATATTAACATCTGCTTCCAGCACAACTTAGAGAGGGCAAAAGCAAAATACCTTTTTCTTAATCATGTTAAGAGGGGGAAAATGTCTTTAAATGCAGGGAAAAAACCTTCCTGCTAGTGATGACTTATCAAATTAAAAATCAAGGTGCAAAAGCTCATTTGAATAAGATGTAATAAAAATATGAAGTGTAAGACTCTATATAGCAGATTCCTGTAGGAACAGTTTTACTGTACTGGAGAGTTCAAAAAAACACTTGGACCCAGAAGGAAGCCAGGGAGGACAACAGCTTGGATCATCTTTCCTTTTAGTTGTATCTTTATCGTCTATAATAACTATGTGAATGAGTGCAAGAGCACTCCTTGCCTTCCTCCACTATCAACAATTTATCATTTACTTCTAAAAATTTGCATTAAATAACAATACTTTATTCTGAAGAACGTTTTCATGGAAAAACTTACTCATTCAAAAGCCAACAACCACTCAAATATACTCAAGTAATTTCTGTCTCTATTTCTCATATAAAAACTCCACAGTCTAGTTGAAATTAAATGGAGAGGAGACAGGAAGTACCTATAGTTAAATTAAACTCAAAAAGAAAAAAAAAACAACCCAAAAAACCCCCAGCATTCCAGTTGTTCTGGTTTGCTTCAAAACTGTCTGCAGACGCTGCAAACTTTTCCAGTTTTAGCAGATTTCAGATCAGGCTACGAATTGGGTTGATTCATTTTGTTCATACTGCAGTTTCAGAAATAACAACTGTAGAAAACAAAAGCACTATGTAGTCTAAAGTGCATATTATGTGATATATGCCTCCAAAATATTTTTTGAACCCAAGATGTCAAAGGAGAAAAAAGTACTTGATGAGTCCCAAGAATGATATTCATTTATTTCCCTGAATACTCGTATCTACAGAGAGTTAATTACAGTATGAGAACTCCAAAAAGATCCGATTCAGATAGCTTGGGGAAGTGTGTACCAACAATGGGATATTTTATTATTTTCTTTCGAATTTTTAAGAGTTGAAATTTAAAGAGAGTCCATTCTGTGAATAGTGCAGATTGGATTAAAATAGCTTTGTAAAGACTCACACATACTACCTCTATTGCATATTTCTAAAGCTTTCTGAGACATATAATAAATAATTCTACCACAGATCCATTGAACATGTGTAACACAAAATTGTCATTACAGTTTTCCATATCTCTTCCAGAAATAGAATTACTGAAGCAAATTGCCTTTTAAATTCCTTTTATTCAATCAAGAATGTCAAGATAAATCTATACTTACTGGAGTAACATTAAAGTCAGACTTTTAAAACAAAATATACCAAATATCTCAGAAGCTGTGAGAAAGGCTAATCTCCTAAGGGCTAGATTTCACTATGCCTCAGAAAGGCGGGAGGGGAGGAACAAACAAACAAAAAACCAACACAAAACCAGCCCTGTATAAAACAAAGTCAGAAACTGAAGAACTTCATCTTATTTTAAAAGAAAAAAAACCCGAGATTTCATTTACTAGACTTAAGAGGGAAACTGCTGGACCCTTTCACATTTTTAAGCTATATAGATATATTACATTTCTTTGATTAATCTGAACTGCTTCTGTGCTCTGTCAGCTCTGTAAAACATAAAGAAACAAAACAAAAGAAAGTTATTCAGCAGTATTTTCAGGAAGGCAAGGAACCTACACTGATAATGCCTATAGGCACCCTCCTGACAAGGGAGGGTGCTCAGTGCTATCATGAACACCACTAGAATTGATCTAAAGAAATTTGGTAAATAGGTTTTGAATAGATTTTATGACATACAGTTAGCATATAGGATTACACCATCATGGACATAATAAGCCAACAGTGGATGGATCAGTTTCTCTGCTTTCCCTTCCTCTCGTGGGAAGAGCACAGAGACCAGCCCACTGTGCGTGAAGTGAGCAGTCGCTGAGGGCTATTAGTGCAGGAGAGGAGACACTGAAGTACTCCCTGTTGAGCAGAAATGGCAGGACACGGCCATTAAAAATGCCAGCACTCACTAATGGGAGGAAACACAAGTGCTCCCTTCAGATAAGTGAACTCATTCTCCACAAAAAAAAAAGGGAGTCTTTCTCCTTTTTGAACAACAGGTGGAGTTTCTGCTGAGTCAAAAGAGTATATTCTACAGAGAAAATATATCAGTGTGTTATCTCTCCTCCTCTCTCCTTATGTCTCCCCCACTCGCTTCTTAGAAAAGCCTCCAAATTATAAACAACATCTAAAATAATAATATTTTCTTTCCTTGGGGTGGAAAAACTTCAGTAAAATATAAAGCTGACTTTAATTATAGAAAGGCAGTGAGTTTTATCTCTTCCATTATATTTACTGACTATATATATTTTGTTTCTCATCATAAGTGGGTAAATATATAAAAAGAAAATCTATGACACTTCTATAAATTATTATTGTCAGTTGACAGTAGGTAAAAATATTTAATTCCTCCATAACTACCAACTCTGTAAAAAAAAAAAAAATAATTCTGTGGGATGTAGAAGTACTGAAACTGGGGAAATCAGGGAGTGACTGGGGAGACCAGGGAGTGTTATGAGTCTCTGTTTTATGCATGACTGGATTGCAGATTTGGATCCAAATATTTTCTTTGAAATTGGGCATTTTTAGGAGTCTATCCTTTATGGATTTATTGGAATCTGATTAAGCAGTATTCTAGATTTCTTTTAGCATATTCCTTCTTCCCATCTGCCTACCTTAAAACTTCACTTAAGTTTTTAACATCAGTGGACAGCACTAAACCTGAAGGCATTTAGCAATTTAGTATAAAGGATTAAGCCTTCTTAACTGTTAGTTCCTTTTTCTTTTTTTTTTATAATAAGAAAGAAAAATAAATAAAATTAAGGGAACAAAACAACGGTATAATTTCTCATTTGACATGGTCGTTTAACTGATCTGTGTCATTCACCTTGCTTGATAAGAGACAAGTGTGGAAGACAAAACCTATATATGAAAAGGCTCTTCAGGTATCAGTGATCAGGTTTTGTCTGACTCAGAGCCCACTGATTAGGCACTAAAAGATCACTAAATAGTTTTAAAAGTTTTCGCATGGAAGACTTCATCTGCTGCATTCAACATCCCCAGAATGGACACTGCCATCAGCATAACAGATGTAAACAACCAATATTGCCTTTCTCATATACAATAGTTCTATATTTGTTTAATTGATTATTTGAATATCTAGCTGCAGGCAGTCATTCAGACATCAGCTCAGGCAATAAAACTACTGCTTTTATAGTGCTGCTTTCAAGCTAATTAGCCTAATATTGCTCTCTGAAGCCAAACTCATGCACCACATGATCCTGTTGCCACAATCTGACTGTCCCCTCTAGCTTCTGCACATCTACTTTTGTGGGTTTGGGAGGGGGGGGCGGGCTTTTGCTTTTTTAAATGTATACACAAGGCAATATACTACATTTTTCAGATTCTTCAAAATTATTTTAGCCCCCTTTTTTATATTCCAGTCTGCATCAAAATTCTCACTCATTTTTTTCTGTTACACATACTGAACTTGAAATTTTTCATCTATTTGCCTGCATAGGACTTAGAATCAAAATGTTGTTTGGTGATTATATTATAAAAGTTACATATTTTCAGGGCTGTAAGAAACAACTAATTCATTAAACCATAATGAAAATTTTAATGAAACTTTGGTGGTTAATGGAACATTCTTAAATATTATTCCTCTTAAAAATGCATTATTTTGTGAATCCTTAATGAACATGATATCTGGTTTTATTCAAGTTAACAGTATTAAAATTTCATCAGCTTCTAAACATCCGAGAACAATTTCTTACCTCAGGAAATGTCATATTAGGCATAATGCATACTCTGAAACTTTTAATCCAGGATTTTTCTGGAAGCTTCCATTTTCAGATTGGCAAAAGTGTGTGACACAAACTCCTGCAACCTCAACTGGGCAGTTCTAGCTACCCTTCCATGCTGTGCTCAGAGACCCTGGGGCAAAAAGAACTGAGATGAATGGGAACAATGCTTTGAGGATACATCATCAATGAGGTGCACAGGTGCCACTTCTGCTGCCTTCACTCTGAATTGCTACCTCACAGGTGTTTTCTCATCTTCTCCTGATTATGCCTCTTCACAACAGGGCCAATTTCTTCTAGGTTTTCACTGTGCTGCTTCAGCAAAGTTGCTGATCTTACCTCACAATACGGGTAAGGGAGAGGCTGTGAGGGTAGTGACAACAGTGCCCAGAGAAGTGGGAAGGAAGTAGGAGAGAACAGGGAAAAGAGCTGGGGACGGGAGAGGGAAGAGGTAGATGATTATGGCTGTCTACGAGTCACTGAGGTAACATACGAAATAATGCTAGGTGTTAATCTAGGAACATCTTATGATTTATATTCACAGGATGTCACACTGTATGACTAGAACAGTCCCTTCTGAATGTCTTGTCAACAAATCTATCCATTAAATATTGGTTTTTTCTTAATTACACATAAAATATATTGTCATATTTTCAAATACTTCATTAAGGGGCATTTTGTTGTTCTTGTAATCTTACCAGCAACTGAGAATCCTGCACAGAAGATAATCCAGTCAAAATCCAGGAAAGACACGGATCAGAGTTTACAAGCAGATATGGGACATTTCCTTGGAAGTTACTTGAAAGTCACTTAGTACTGTACACTATGGACATTTCAGAGCCCTAAACCACTGTGAAGTGTGAAGAGTTTAGAGTGCAGCTCATTGCAGCTCATTTCTGCATGATTCAGAGTTGCAGAGGAAAGCTGAAAATAACTTCTGTTTTGCTTATTAGTGGGGTTCTCTGAAGCAATGTTAGGTTTGTTTTCCTAATATTGTTTTCAGCATTTTGAAAATTTCAATAGCTAAATTTTTTTCACTTCAAATTGAAGCACTCAATTCAAAATGGGCTGTTTTCCTTAGATTATGGATGTTGAACTGAGATATGAAAAAAAGCCCTGCAAAGTCACAACAAATTTAAAGCCATAAAAGGTTCTATTAAAAAAGTTGTAACAAAATATTTCATTTTTCCTATGGTCCTCCTTGAATAAATAATTTGTTGAAAGCAAAAGGACAATTGTGAAATTTTTATGTCACTACAGTGGGGATAAAAGTGATCTCCTACAGTGTTCTCTGCACCTACAGTGCTCATCAGAGAGACACTACCCTTCTGTTTCATGGCATTTTTCATATATCTTTCTTTTCATAATGAAGTTTCACCCAAGTAAGTAGCATAACGTGACAGTTTCAGTCATGAGCACAAAAAGTCAGCCTGACACTTCTGTTAAAGTAAATAATTGTTTTGAATAATAAAAGAAATCATTTCTAAGGCAAAAGCAGGACATAAGTATTGACATTTTCACATTGTTGAAATCCAAAGTCAGCAAACATGCTGTATTTGACCAAAATCGCCTGCCTTCTTGAAACTCTGTGCAAGACTGGGACATAAAGGATCAGTAATGCATAAAGACAAACTTATTTTAGTTTCATTTTAATGACCTTTAATATTTGAAGACCACTTTAGAAATGAAAAATGGTCAGTATAATTTCTGCACTGGGAATGTGTGTCCCGTCTCATCAATATTCCATCTGTACATGCATCATTCAGACAGCTGTTCTAGGACTGTTGACTGACTCCAAAAAAGCACTGTAGGTGAGAGCCACCAAAGTGATCTGGGAAGGAAATGCTGCCTACGTACTTTGGGGTTACAGAGCCAAGCCCAAAGGTGGCTCTAAATGGATGCCTAATTAGATGTTCATGTATCTATGTTGCATGTCATGGGGCTGTAAACCTTGCAAACATGACAAGACCTCAGGAAAAAGGAAGACCGAGACTCTTTATTGCCCCCAGAATAAGTTCATGCTCTGCTTAACCCCTGTTGCACTCTTTCTGGCCACAGTGGTCTCGCAGGTGAGTGTGTCTTTCTGAACTATAAAACCTGCTTTCGCAAGTAGGGAAAGATCCCTTACTTGTATGCAGAACTTTTCATTTAAAATCTTGTTGGACAAAACTCTTGGCAAAGGGAAACATTCCTTTTTTCCTCCATTTTAAACTGAAGGTCAGTCTCTATGGCAGGACTAAGACACCAGTTCTTATAATTTATACTGTTATCACGTTTAATTGGGCTAGTGGTTGTGACTAGAGAATAGCTACACCAGTTTCTTTTCAGTTTCTACAACCAAAGCACAACTGTGGCTTTTAAAAGTGTGTATCTTTCCCTACCTATATTATATGACTACATGACAGGTATTAAAACATATGGAAAAATCCAAGAAGCTAAAAAATCCAAGATGCAAACAAAAAACTTACAACCTGGCAAGAAAAATGAGTATTCTTTGCCATTATGTAGTCCACAACAATCATGATTTTTACAGTGACTCTTTGATACACACAAACTATTAATCTATCCTGAGAAACACTTAAGGCCTACACATAACTTTTCAACTCCTGTGTTGCCACTTTGATGAGACTGTGCATCTGCTGCTGAGCTGCAGCAAGAGCATCTCTGCCTGGCTCAGCCACGTCTGAATGGGAACTGCATTTTTTGCAAATTAGTTTTTTGATCACTACCTGTTTCTCCCTGCAAATCCCACTTCATCTATGGCATGTAGAAACTCTCCACTAATGCCCACACACACAAACATACACAAAACTTTGGGGTTTTTAAGTTAAACAGCAGGATCCTTTATTTGCATACATTTAAGATGTAAAAAAACCCTAAATAAACAGAAAACAAGCAAACAAAACAACAACACCCCCCAAAAAAAGCCCATCACAAAACCTCAAAAACTGAAAACAAAAAATATTTTGGTAATGGCAAGCAAATTAAAAAATTTCCAAATTATAACTATGGATATGAAAACAAGTTACAAATTCAGTTGATGTATAAAAACAGAGGACCTTTCCTGCACAGGTTGCAGTTACCAATACTAACATGTTCAAATCTCTATTGCTACCCTTTGCACTTGGTGGCAGGGAGAGGGTTTTCTTGGGTCTCCACTGGAAAAGTCTGCTCCTGTAATCATGTTTGTGGATTTTCTAGATGGTTTTTTGGGGGGAAATGATTTAGCATTGTAGGGATATGGTTTAGCATAGGACAGGAACAGTTGGACTCAATGATCTGTGATTCTGTAATTCTGTAATCAAACCTGTTCAAAGTTGTCTTCTAAATCTTTCTTCACATGAGTACTCTTAGGAAAATCCTATAATATTTAATATAAATCAAATATATTTTTGTTGATCTTAGAGAAAATCCATGGAGCCTAACAATTTTACAATTTAATAAAAAATTGAATCATTCCTTCACATTATTTAAAATTTTTGGTAATAATATGTGGGAAAAAAAAGTATCCCTATTAAGAATTTTCTGGAAATATTATTAATAATTTAAGCCTTTCCTACATAACTGCTCCTTACATGCAAGAAGAAAACTTGCATGTAAATTGGTCTCACTGAAAACTGGTATAACTTCTATATAATGAAATCCATTAAAGGATCTGATCTAGGGAAAACTCATGGCTGCATTCAAATAAATATCTTACTTGTCTGCAAATTTATATAGTACATATTGTAGTACTCAGTTGTATATAAATACTAAAAATTTGAGCAATATTCTTGAAATTTCTGAGAGCTAAAAACTATTTTGTTTAGAGAAAAATAAGAAGAGTGCATAAAAATGTTGCATGATACTGTAAAAGCTGAAATCCACTGTAAACGCAATGGTTATATTACAGGCAAAGAGGCGGAGCAGTAACAGCCATACACAGACAAGAGCAGCTGTGGTTTATTCCTTCACTGAACTCATAAACAGACAGAATTTTAGAAACAACCACCCAATACCACACCATTCCATGTTTCACTGAAGATATTTTATTTTGGGGATATCTCATAAAAGCAGATGATAAATCAAGGAGTACTTTATGACAATGGCTTGCAAGTAAGTGGTGGTCTTTAGTCTTCCAGGTGGCCCACACAACTACTGTCACAACCTCAAAGCATCTGTCATTCAGCAAGCAGTGACACTGTTTTTTGGAGCCTGGGTCTGGTTAGAGTTTTCAACATATTTTCTAGCTCTCTGCAGTAAAACAAAACAAAACAACAAAACCCCCACATTTCTGTACAGCTGCTCCATATAGTTATTGAGTAAATCTAACCATGATCAAACTTACTAAGGTGCTAAATAAGAAAGCTGAAATAAAGGCTATAACAAAATTGTTGAGGGAGTAGGACTCTTTTTTCTTCATAGATAACCACAGAATGTAAGTTTTGTGTTTGAAAGCTTTAATTCCTTAGATCTATAAAAGAAGTCTCCATCTAGAAAGTAAATAGTAAAAATGTACTTGGAAAACAAAACAAAACAAAAACAAAAACAAAAGAATCCCCAAACCAAAGTCCATGTAATTTTAAACAAAATTACTGCTCTGATTGTATTAAGGTAAGGGTATTTTCATCCTGTTTTCCTGAGATTGACTATCTTACATTTAAGCAATCTGCACTGTAGACATGACAGGAAAAGTATGGAAGTGGCACTGTGAGAAGTGAAAAAACTGTCATTTGAGGATGATAAAAATATATTTTGTCTTCTACAGGAATGCATAAAGGGAATTTATAACTTAAAATTAAACTTTCAAAGACAAAACAAACTAAAAAAGAGAAAGAAAAAAAAGGAGAGTTTGAGAGCACACTGTCATTCACAGCTAAAAACTAAAATGATTTGGTTTCCTCTTACAAAGATCTACATATATAGTTTAATTGGTCTAGTGTGACTACTTACACAAGATTAGGCACAAACTTTTAAATCATTAGCCCATTCAATCCATTTATTTTCTCTTCCTCTTATTCTCTTCGTGTTCTTTTTATGCTGGAAAAAGAAAGTAGAGAGAATAAATTATACAAACAAAAATATCAGAAACAGACTAAAATTTACCATGAAAAAATGCAGACATAACTCTGCTAATTTCTATTGCCTGCTTCTCCTCTTCATACTTTTTTATATTTTTCCTTCCAATAGCAGCTCTACACTTTTCCTGGAAATGCACATATTCTGTTTATAGCAGCACAACATTTTAATATCACTTCATTAAGCGTAAAAGAGTGCATTTTTAAATCATGTCTCTGTTTATGATCTAATTACATTCCCTATTACATTAAATGGAGGCTGCTAATGTGTAATATCCAACTTTGTTCCCCATGGCTTCTGACAAACAAAATCACTACTGTATTCACATTAAAAATAAATCAAACACATTATTTTCAGCATTGCAACATTATGAATTGCCACAGTCCCCTGGTGGTCTTCAAACAACACTGTTAACAATACACCATTCAAATAATAAAGCAAAATGGAGAAATGGAAGAGGTATTTTATAGCCCAGGATAATATGTTTTATCCATCTTCTTTACATGCTTTCTTCAGCATTGTTGTTAAACAGTAAGTTCACTACAGGTCTCTGGGTGACAGTGTAAACTCCTGCAAGCAGTTACATAAACACTCTAAAAGACCACAATACCCATTTATAAATCTAGTCTTTTTGGATAGCAGCAGGGCTGGCATAATTTGTAGCAGAAACACTATATCTTTCTTTCACAAATTTCTGTATTTGTGATCATATTGTATTTTTTCAATACAAGTGTATTTGTGAATTTTGTGCTGTAATGCAAATTAATCTCCTTAAAATAGTCAGAATGTGTCTTATCTACTGAGTTTCTTGAGATATAGAACCTCTACAAATTAAACTGAATATTCAGATTAATAAAGGCTCAAAAAAGCCCACAGTCTATGCGAGCTTCTGCAGTAGCCTCCTTCAAAGGCATGTCTACACAGTGTTTTACCGAAAATGTGTTTAAGGCTGAAATATGTTTCGGTTAATAAGATTTCCCTTTGTATTAAAGGGTTTTTTGGGGGGGGGGTTTGTTTTGTTTTGTGGTTTTTTGTTTTGATTTGGTTTTCTTGTTTTTCTCCCATGAGGCATTTAGTATTATTTACTGTACAAATGCCCAATCCTTGTCAGCCAGCCTACAGTATAGCATAAAGGCAAATGCTGCTCCAGTGTCATTTTCATTTACCTTTGAATTGCAAACTTCTGATGTCCAGTTTTAGAAAGCATAATGACCATTTACTTGAACCGTGCAAGCTGGAAGAATGGACAGACTTTACGAAGCTGAAAGACAGTTCGGGGCATGCAATTAGGTGTACCGTGGCTTCGTTATCTTCTTCTCCCTCTTGTGGCCTCGCCTAGTAAGAGCATACCAGATATTGCTTCGACATACAGCACGGCTTGTTACTCCTCGAGTAACTGGGGCGAGGTGTGGTGTGTGTGTGAAACAAGACTTTGGGAAGGTGCCATGGGATACAGCTGCCGCCCTGGCACTGGAGACATGTCTGCACAGCACGGTCCCCTCTGCCCAAGAGGTACACAGGGACGGTGGTGATGGCAGGGCCAGGAGCAAAGCCACTTACACGATACCAGAGCGGATCCCAGAGCACAGCGGGGAACTGTACACCCTGCCCTAGCTTTCTGGGAAAATTAAGCCCTCTGCTTTTCAGTTTAGGGCAGTAGAGGTTTCCAGGCTGAAGGCTTCACGACCAGCTTTGCCAACTTTGCCGAGGCCTAAAGACCACATAGGTAATTTCAAGGCAAAGTTGCTCACTTCAGTTGCTCAGACCAAATCTTTTATGTGCTCTGGATAGTAATAACAACAAATAAACAGCATTACAGTGCTTCTTTTCAACAGTACTAAATAAGGATTTTAATATTTGGACTTTAAGGTCACAAATTGGTGGCTATAAATATTACACTGCATTCAAAGTTCTCTATATGCCATCTGGTGACCATGTGATTAGTCTATCTATGGGGCAAAAGAAGAAAGGGGGGGTGGGGGTCTTGTCATGCCCTTATTTATTTTCTGTGCTCAACTATGCACTCACTTAAAACCTAGCCATATGCTAGAGCATCTGTTATAGGTGGAATTTTTTTTGTTGTTGTTGAAAATTTTCTTTTTAAAAATTGAGTCGATTTTGCCCTTTAGAAGCCTACACTCTGAACAGTATTTCAGAATGACATTTACTGCTGACCATATTATTATTTTATTAGGAGCTATAGTGTCTAGTTTGATCAACCAGCAAAATTCCAGTTCAAAAATAAATTAATATCTTAAGATTTATAGTACTGAAACAACCAAATCATCCCATTTTGCTTACGTCTGCCAAAGAAGATTCTAATTTAAAGTGTTTGTGTGCATATTACTACACAGAGGTTTTCAAATTGATTTCTGTTTTCTTCAGCATGTTAGTATAAAAAGAAGCCTTCTTTGCCTTAATAGAAAGAGATGACATGCAGCAGTTATAAATGTGAAGAGCAAATTCTGTGCTTTATTGGCCCAGTGCTCGTATACACATAATCATCATTTAGTTAACAGAATACTGCTCAAGGCAGTCGTGTGCAAGTGGTATGCCAGTATGCCGTTGGGAATGAAACCAAGAATACAACAGTTTTTGCGGCTTTTCATCGTGCCTTAAGAAAGAGAATGTTAAACTAAAATTGGCTGTCTAAGAATAATAAAAGTATACTAAAAATACCCCCATTTTTAGTCATACTTTCTGTTAAAAAAAGAAAAAGTTATTTCTGGAGTCAATACTTGCTTAAAATATCCAGCAAAGTCAACAGAAACTTCATTTATTGGGATTGCAGGACCAGCTCCCAGTTTCATTGCTCCAACTTTTTCATGAGCATTTCTATTCTTTTGCTAACTGAACAAAGTGTAAACTGTAACGCCAGGGTGTAAAGAGGACTGCAGAAGGTTTGAAAGTGTCCTATTTTAGAGCATATCCATCACCTTTAAATATGATAATACATTACTCTTGCTACTCGTCTCTACCCCAGACAGCTTATACAGAACACACATTATTTTCTCTTGCACTACTCAGTAGGGCAATGCTGTCTTACTGAACTTTTCCCCTCTTCCAGAACTCCAGTTATCCAGACCGACACATCCATGTCACTGTCACTGTGTTATCCTACTTTCCAGCATTAATTTCATGCACCAGATCCCATGATGAACCTGGGCTGTGCCACTTCACAATATTTATGCTAGGTCAAGGTGGCAGAATTTAATCTTGCAAAGCTAGCTCAAAAAGGGCATACCAGCTGCTATGTCTTAGTAAATCAGATAACAGCAATAGATCTAAAGAGGGAATGAGACAGAAGTAAGTGAGATTATTGCATCTGTTTAAATCCTGTGTCCCTTACAATGATTTTGAAAGCATATATTTATTATTGACAGAAGAAAAATAATGTTAAAACATAATTAAAACCAGCCTATAATATATATATTTTTTTTTTTAATTGTGGTTTGGGAAAAAAAGAATTGTTGCTGGAGACCTAAGAGCAGCTGGTAAGAAGTTCAAATGCAGGTCAGCATGCAGCCTAACTGAGCTAAGATTTCTGCATCTTTAGCCTAAATTAAAAGAACATTAAAAATCAATGTACTGTGATGTGAAATGGCAGTTCTGAGCCTGGTACACAAACAATGTGTAGAAATGGGGACAGGGTGTTGTCTTACAGTACTGATGCATTCTGAAAGCACTGACAAAAGCTTGGGCAAATGAAAACAAGAAAAGAGGTCTTTTTTTTTTTTTTAATTTAAAGAAATAGAATAGAGATATTGTATGAGGATTGTAGAATGCCCTTATTTTGAACCCTTCACATGAATTATGATAGTTTACATATTTCCAAAGGGCACCCAGCCTGGTAACTACTGTACTTCATAAAAATCTAGATAAGAACAATAATTACTAGGAATGACATATCCTAGATATGAACTGTTATTGTTCTGTCTGCTCCACATATATGGCACCATGTATTGTATCACTGCCTTGGTGGCTTGAAAAGTGTGCTGAACTGGACATAGCCTGTAAAGAGATATTTACTGCCCTAAAACCTACCACCTATCAGCATTGATAAATACAGCAGGTTTGACACCATTTCCAAGTCTTTTCAAGGGAAGCAGCAAGAAGGAATAGTATTAAAAGAAATTCCATATTATCTAGAAACAGCAGTCTCATGATCTCTTAGGACTACATTTCTTAACAAGAATGAGAACCTGGGAAATTGTGTTGTTATGCATTTACAACTTGAACGTGTTCCACAGCTGACCTAGAAGGGTAAAAATGAACTGGAAGCAAGATTGGAATCAAGTCAAAACAGGGATCAAGTATGAATAATTTTCCTTTGATATTATTATCTGATAGAATATTAGATCTCACTTTTATTTTTCTTGAAAATAATCTGCTTCCATCTGAAATAAAAATTAAAAGGAAATTGTTTATATTTTAAATGATACTGCTATGTTTCTTTATAGCTTGACTAAAGTGTCTTTGTTCTTCTCATGAAATCTATCAGCAGAAGCATACTATGGAAGCCATAAAGTCTTCCATATTGCATTGGTTTTTTAGCTTGAAGAGGAAGATAGCATCCCATGGTTGGTTTCCCAACTACATACTAAAGAGTGGGGTTTCTAAAAGGTTCTTTCTGAAAGGCCAAACCCCACTATTTCCTTTTTTTTCCCCCCTGAAAATAAAAATAAAAAATGCAACCAATCAAATGGTTTTCTGGTGAAAAAAATTTGTCTACTTGAAAAATTCACTTCTGCTGATATTCTCTCAGGGAAAGAGTAAAATATGTTATTGATGACTCTGACATGAGTATGAAAGCATTCATAACATTCCCAATAGACAGCTGAATGAGTATCTATGATGGCAGTAGCAGTTAGTTCAACCTGAACATTTTTCAGCTTGGAGATGGAAATTCAGAACAGTTTCTCCACTATACCAGAGTATCACACAGATGAGCAATGCCTGATCCATGATCATTCTGTCAGATGAACAGGGTTGAAGCTGAGAAACAGACAGCTCCTTACAAAAGAAATGGCAGACTTTCTTGAAACAATTCTGAATTATCTTCTACAGGAAAACTGTTATTTTGGCACACTGCTGATATTTCAATGTTTGTTTAAAATAAGCGTTTAAATGTGAAAGTTGGTCACCAATGGACTGTCTTAAAAAATGTGATGCGAGAGGTGATCGTCTTTCTCTTGGCACCAGACTTCTTAGCCTCGAGTTGTAATCAATAGCAATACACATTAAAAAAAAAAATCTGCAGTAGGGCAGAATTTCTGAACAAAAGCCTCAGTTATCAAGGTAAAAGATAAACTCATGATGCTTAACATCAAATGCAAAATAATGTGTTGAAAAAAATAGGGAGACATACTTGAAGCCAAGGAACCTAACAGTCTGAACCACACAACTTTTGTGTCCAGTCAGTTTAGGCTGCCAGGTAATTAAGCTGACTGTGGGTAGTCTTCCTGTTTATTTCTAAATATAAAATGCCTGCTTCACCAGGTACACATGCAGGCACGGGTAGTCCTTTTGTATACACAAGAATTCTGGGCTTAAAAATGCCAAGAATCATCACCACTATTTTAAGATAAGTTATATATAAATTTAACTATGTTAGTTTTTTACTGTATGTAGAAATCATGAAGCTTAGAAAGTGTTAACAACTCATAACTAGAAAGAAGATCAGAACCTGTTACCATCTCTACCTTTGCAATGTATTTACATGTCAGGTAATTATGAAATCTGGCATTTCCATAGTTGATCTTATGAACCTTGAATATTAAAAAAAAAATAAAAATCTATGTATAAATACCTCTTCATCAGACTTTAAAAGACTTTCTTCTATCATTCTAATTACAAAATAAATTGTTTGGCATATGTCCTAATTCTAATGAAGAATTAATTTATTAGTTTGTTTCCAGCCTGAAAAATTTGGAGGTGAATTGTGCAGGCAAATGTACAAGACAAAAATACTGTTTGCGTAGCCAAGCTGAAAATTAAAAAGGGAATGGGAAAAACCATGTGTCAGAGAAAAAAGCCATCTGGCTGATGGGAAATGGCTCAAGCCAGCCGCTGCACAAGAGGCAGAAAACTGATCATTTAAAAGCCCCACCAGAATACTCTGTATGGACCTTGGCAAGCACATGAGTTATTATGGAAACAAAGTAGAGACCCAACTGCTCCTTAATGTCAGACTGCGTGAGTATGACACTACTCTAGGACATTCAACTTGTAATCAGCCCTTTTCCTGGTTTTGCCTTCCTAGTTTACTAGCTGGATGGAGATGTAATTCCTGTTTCTTATGACATTTTTGCCAACATATCTGTAAACTCTTGTTATGATCTGATTTTCATCTTATTTTTTGCCTTTACAAAAGGTTGTGGGTTTGATTGTTGTTTTGTTGGTTTTTTGTTGGGTTTTTTTTCCCATTAAAATACTTTTCTCCTTTTTTCTTTGGCAATTTATATTGTTAAAGCATATATAGTTCATAACTATATCTTGCTATGTATCACTAACTAAAGGAGGTGTCCAGAAATACTGGCAAAGACCCTTTTCATAGCAGACAGACTCATGGAGAAAAGCAGCACTCACACTCCCCCTCAGCTACATCTTCATTTAGGTTGGTAGTTTACATCCCTTGGTAATGGGCTTTCAGTGTGATTAGTACCAAAAAATTATATGCTATAATCCAGTTGGAAAGAAATGTTTCCCAAAATGTTGGAGAGAAAGCCCAGAATAAGGGCCAGAAGTGACAGAGGGCTTTAGAGGACAAAGTGGGGACAAAAGCTGGCTCCTGAAACCCTTAGAGTTGCATCAGTGTAGTTCTGCCTTTGGGCTAATTGGAGAACTGAGAGTAAATGATAGGAGTGTGGTAAGGAGAGCACAGTGGGACAACCTGTGGCTCAGTTTACCTCATCCTCACAGAAACACATTCATGATAGTGGAGAAGTGACAGACCTCAGAAGAGGCGAGCACTAACATACTGCCTGGGGGAGCAGAAAGCAAAGAACATTGCACCAAAGCTAGTTTTCAAACCTTGTCTCAGAAGAAGCACTTCAGCTGGTAAAAGGTTCAGCTCAGCATCTTTTCTGTAATAGAGCAGGAGCTGACTCTTTACATCATCTCCTCTTGTGTTATTTCTTCTCATAGAAATTTGGCATAAAGCACCAACAATGGCTTTTGTCATCACCCTTCAGAAATGTGTATTACCTCCAACAGTACATCATGCTAGGGCAAGGATTCTGGGATGCAGTGAGAGGAATAGACACAGCTATCGAAGAGCATGTTCTGCCCCTCCCCCCCCCAAACCCCCCACCATATCATGGTACCAAAGGAATGACCCTAGTCAGCAACCCCCTGAATCCGGTCAACCTTGCTCATCTCCCAAGAGCTGACAGGCTTCTAGCGTACAGTAGCATATGGTGCAGAGGCCTCAGAGGATCACTTAAGCTTATACAGGGGAAAAAGCCCCTAACAAGTGTCATTATATTATATTACACCCTGGGAAATTCTTCACAGTAAAAGCACTGACCATCATTTGGAACAGCAACGAGGCCAGCAGCAGGACTACCTTTAGAAATGAGGAATCATCAGCTGCTCAGCTGAAATCACCAGCTTAAGCTGAACTGGCATGAAGATAGCATGAAAACCTGGGGTAAATATAACAAAATAGAAAATGTATTTTTCCAAGCTCTAGATAACACAGTTTCCAGTTATCTTGCCATTCCCTCGGTATTTTAACAAGTGAACCTCTTGTTTCCACATCACTTTCCTCCTTTTTTTGGTGGGTTAGGGGAGGTGGTATTGAACAACAGCAAGTATATGCATCTCTTATGCCCCCAAGTCTTAGCTCACATCTTTTTTTCTTAATATTACTTGTATTAAAGTTTGGTTGTTTTTAAGATCCTTTGTATTTCTCAAATTTCAAGCTGAAGATGACGTCAGGATTCACAGACTAGGTAAAAGTGCCATGATTCTTTCAATTGCATAATTTCCTGTGTGTTTAGCTTTGTATTCAGACAGAGGAAAAAAAAATGCACAAGGCAAGACACTTTTGTGAAGCTGCTGATGAGGACATGGTTTAAAAATGGAGAACAAGGGAAAAAAAACACTGGTTCTCCTTCATGCTTGTGCACCGAAGCATTGACTGAGGAGGGGCTGGAGACAGGCTTCAGTGCAATCAAAGGGGCTACACCTGTCTGTGCCCGGCTCTCCTGGAGCTAGGAAAGGAAGCTGGCTTTTAACACAGTAGTTCCCCAGCGTAAAAGAGAAAAATAATTTGCAGTATTAGCTCATGGCTTGCCTTGGATATCTGCCAGCAAGAGAAAAGACTTCATTGGTGCTGCAGTCCCAGAGATGCCAAGAGTGAGCGAGTCACAATTCAGAGATGCCTTTATGGAACTAACGAAGAACACGGCTTTCATAAAATACAGACCATTTTAACTTCAGACACTGATAATTCAAAGGGAAAGCCTTTTAATTGTGTTATTCTATCAACAAGAGGACAAACAAGGTGAAATGGTGAGAGATCCTGAATTAACAAGCCATTTGCTTGCAGCATTTTTGTGCTGGGGAAAAACTGTAATTATTCTCCAGCTTCATATAGGGGAACTTTCTTCCTACTTTTCATTGTCGGGTTCTTCCTATTGATTTTATCATCATTCAAATACATGGCAAAATGCTTCTGAGCACCAAAGCAGAAGGCTAAGTCTTACTCTCTTTTATTACGCCAGAGAGCCACTAAATAGGAAAGGATTTTGATTTATATTCCTGCATTAAAATTAAATCACACATCCTAAGGAAAAATGATCCGTTATAATGAAAGTCACACACATGGGGATTGAAAGTGCTATTGAATAATGAAGAAAACTATAGTAGCAATGAATGTGAGGGACCACTATGTTTTAATGAAGA
Organism: Zapornia atra; assembly: GCA_013400835.1. Taxonomy (NCBI): domain Eukaryota; kingdom Metazoa; phylum Chordata; class Aves; order Gruiformes; family Rallidae; genus Zapornia; species Zapornia atra. The sequence continues at coordinate 5,682 of VZTU01014700.1, read as the reverse complement.
GATATTTCTGAAATAAATGTCTCCCTTCAGTGTTTTCTATTGATGGCTTGAATATTATCAAACAAATTACATGAAATATGAATATCACAAAGCTCAAATTAATCGCTTACTGCCTTTTGATTTGGGTTGCAACATTTTATGTTTCTGCTGTAGGAAAAAGTTACGTGTAGCAGGGCGGTTTTTAGTGCATCGTGCAGGTCAGGATGAATACATTGAGCTTCCATGCCCAAGGCTGCAAACGTACTTCCATTTTGTAAACTCTTACGCAGTGACACCCACCATTGGATGGTGAAATTACATGCGGTTCTAATATTGACATCTCTCTTTTGCTTTCAGGCTCCCTTTACTGATTTTATAGATTAAAATGTTCTTCCTAGTAGCAAATTGCTAATCTCTCCCTGTTGTGATTATGCCTGATTTTACATTTCAGACTCTGTAATTTCACCTTGATCAAATATATTTTGAGGTGAATCATGGTGCTAATTCATTTTTAGCACAAAGCGTTAGGCTTGCATTGTGGGAGGCAGATTTCTTGGAGAAAAATCATCGGACCTGGCAGCATCAAAACTTCTTATTTGACTGGCCACCAACAGTGAATAAATGACGACTACATGGAATGGGGTCATGCCACATTTTCCAGAGGTGTGATTTGAGCACAGCATTTTAACTCACATTGTTTTGTGACCTTTCAGCATTGTTAACAAAATTATAAACATCGTAGCATTGATCGAATTCCATCTTTTTTTTTTTTTTCCTGAAAGAAGACTGCTATCTCTGTGCAACCTCAGAACCCACAAAAAGCCTTTCCTATCACTTTGGCAAATGAGAGCAATTCACATGGAAAATAAATTAGTACAAGCGCAGACAAGCCACAAGCCAAGCTTTTATTCTGAAAAGTACAGCATAGCTGAAACTGAGTTATCACTACAAGATGAAGTCACTGGAGATTTTGTTTTGCACCTGATGTCAGTTTTACATGAGAAAGGTTAAAATTCTGGGGTAGGGATGGGGAGAGTGGGGGAAGTGGTAGCTTAAAACCCTAAAGCAGAGAGGAAGAAACCACTTCTCAGTTCTACAGTGTTTAGTGCTATTCAGACTTCAGAAGTGTTCCAGAATCCTGCATTTCTTCGTTTCATTTTGTCTTTGTGTACAACATGAAACAAAGGTCACTTTTTAAAAGGAAAATTGTAATGAATAAAGAGACAGCACGTCACTTTACAGTTTTCATCTAACAGGAATTGCAACTCCTTATTTGGGTGGTTTGGACACTCGACTGAGATACATGAATCCCGCTTCCAAAAGTATTTTTATATTTTGGGAAGACATTATTATTATTATTATTAGTAGTAGTAGTAGTAATATTAATAATAAATTAATTTACTGATTAAGGTTAAATGTGTAAATAAACCTTGGCTTGAAAAAGATAAATTACGGGCTCTTCTGTCTCCCCACTAGTTTAGCCGCTTTCTTTCTACATGTTGCTCTGGTTGCAAAAACTATTCTTTGTGCTCTCTAGAACAACTTTAAAACTACAAAAGTAGAAGGGGATAAAACCCTGCTAGAAAATATGTAGCCTGCATCTGTTTCACAGGTAAAGCCTCCTTTTCTGGAAGTGTAGAATGTCATTTGAACCATGGAGACAAACTAATGGTGTTACCCCCCAGTTCTTGGGGAGTGCTGTGATTAGGATCATTTCAATAAAGATCTATGGCTGTAATAGGGCTTAATCCACGATGGGTATATATATTAGTTATACTGAAGAAATTACTACGGAACTTTAATATCTGTTTCTGTCCTTATTGATCATAATGAGACTTAGGTAAGAAATGTGCACCTGTGCAGATTTAGAGTCAGAGGTGTGGCAAGCTGAGGTAGCTGCTGTATAGAAACATTTTGAGCCCCAGCTTCATCTTTTTTGAATCACACGGGTCTTTTATTTTCTTCTTCTTCTTCTTTTTTTCTTTTTTCTTTTTGGTTCATCTACAGAGGGCTCACCTACCTTTGTGAAGGAAATTTCATGTTTCAAAATCAAAGAGGTGCTATCAAAATATTTTTTGCTTTTTTTTTTCAAACCTCAGGATATATATCAATACCGTAGCCATTAAATTAGAAAGAAGTTTCCATCTTGGAGTCACTATTCCACAAATATCTTCCATAGGGATTATTGTTCCATTTCCTTGTCACCATTCATAGCACTCAAAAGAGGTGTTTGGCCAGGTATGATGTTGCTCTGCCCTGCAAAGATAACATAGGCTGAAATTGAATAGACAGGAAATGACATGTCAGAAACATAAGTGAGAAAAAATGCGTAACTTGTTCTTAAGCCCTGAATATTTACTTTTGGATACCACAGAAGTTTACCCATGTCAGTACCAAGGAGCACACCTTGTTACACCTGTTATGTCACTCTCCAGAAATGCTAACCTCCCAAATGTAGGAGATTTTAGATGTAGATCTTACTTATTTCAACAGAACAGATGGGTACGTTTGCTATTCAATGAACATACTAAGAACTCTTTTCACACCTCTAACAGTCACAGCTTTGCACACCCATGTGCTGTACATCTGTGGATTATTGGCAGTGCATTTGGCTGCACAGTAGGAGTATCTCAGGTTTAAAAATTTCCCTGTATCTGTTCCTTCCGTGCAATTCTTTCTCAAATGTCTGTCTTCTTCCTTTGTGCATCTGTTCACAGCTTTGACCACAAAAAGAGACTTGCAACCTTTGCAAAAATTTGAGTCTGGCAGCCTCCATGTGAGAGTGGAAGAGGTGCTATAAATGGGGCAGGGAACAAAACGCTTTTTCTTTATTTTACAGATAATTTGTTATCCTGCAAAAAGTAAAGGCAATGCTATGAATTTATTTTTAATTGTGTAGTAGAGGCAATGCAGATATGGTAGAAGTATGTATAAAGCCAAGAAACAGCAAGGTCAGTGTTTTCTAGTAGTGTTAGCTAGACCAAATGTGATGTTATACTCATGTGGCTATGCTCCATGTTTCGGAGCTGTCTTGTTCAGCTGTGACCCTTAGATTATAATATGGTACTGCACTGAGAGATGTCTACAAAGCCTGTAAGGATCCTCAGTCTGCATGTGCAATGTCATTATGATCTTTCCTCCTTTGGATATGTCTTGATTTGCCCTGTTTCTAGCCATAGACAATCATTCAGTTTACTTCTCATTCAGGAGAAATTAACAAATGTTGTGATATCAGTATATCAATAACTTTGCCTTTCTGCTTCTTCATTTCCTATCATGCTTTTTCATTTTCCATCCTTCAAGCTAGGTTTTGGATTTTGGTTTTGGGTTGTGGGGTTTTTTTTTGTTTGTTTTGGGTTTTTTTGGCTGGCACAAATAGATGTCACTGCACTATTTATACAAGTACCAAATTCTCAGATTTGTTCACAAGCTCATAAACTTGTTCTTCGCTTTTCTTTGGAAGCAGAGGCATTTTTATGATTTTCACCTTCCTCAGCTCTACTAATTGTTAATTCTTTGGAAAAAACAATATTGGTGGACCAGGTGAGTACACTTTCCATGCTGGGTATTCAATATCCAACAACAGTAATGTGGTCTTTCCTGACAAAATATATGCATCATTTCAAACCCTTCTGAACACTGACACTTGAATTTGAATACTAACCTGTTAATTACTTTATACAGTGAGCTAATTCCTGGCTATTGCATGAGACAAGTTGTAATCACCAACAATGCTATAGTAATGAGTTTGGCATGTTATGAAGGATCTTTAAGAGATAATGCAGCACTGTTTTTCCAGTTTTGTGTTCCAAACAGAGGACAACAGTGGGCAGTACTCACAATTTTACCTGGTTTTTAACTTTGTATTTGATAGTCTCTTAAAAATGCATGTTGCTATTTGATGTTTTCACCAAGCAAGCTTAGAAGATTAGACTAAATACAATCTGAAGCTGTTTCACCAATTACTTAGTAAACTGATGCCATTCCATTAAAAGGGAGAAATACAGCGAATGACTGCTATACTTTTTTTTAGAGTCCGACTCACAAGTTTCTCTCACACAGATATATTTAAAAATAGATAAACCGATAAAGGCAGGCAGTTACACTGCAGGACCACAGTGAAACACAGGCACTTTACACTATCCAAAAACTCTCTGAAAACTTGAAAGGATATTTCACAGTGCTCCAGAGTGTATACTCAGTTATGGTACTGTCCCCACAACTAACAAACTTCTCATAAGTTAGAGAGTTAGTTTGCGATGGACATAAATAAGATCAACTAGGCAATAACTTAATTCTGTAATTACAAGTAAAAAGAAATGTGTTTTTTTCACATTCTAAATCAAAATGCTTTATCAACTGTCATATTGAGGTATGTCCTCCACATGTTAAATATATGTGTATATCAGTATATGCATAAATACTGTTATCATCTCCTCTCAAGTGACTGTTGATTTTCTCACCTGCAACAGCAAGTTTTGGAGACAGAGTTTGTAGAGTCTGTACAACATAATAGCACTTGTGATCGTTTAGCTTCCTCTTGAAATTCCTCATGAGAATACAAGATAACAATAATTGTGAATTTTGATTTTGTTTATCATCAAGATAGAAACAAGGGGAATGTCATGGGAGAAGGTATTCATCAGAGATAAGTAAGATGTCTTTACCAAAATTATCTCTATGCTATATTATTACTATGCAAAAATATCTCTGTGCAATAGAAACCTCAACTTCTATATGGAGATTTTTTATAAAAAATATGTAAGAAGAGGTAAGAGAAAACTAGTAAGGAAAAAAAATAAAATCCACCTTTGTTTTTTATGTTGTTGTTGCTGTTTGCTTTTTCTAATTGGAAAATTCTCTTTAATATCACTTCAGACTTGTTTTGTGTATAATAGACCAAATTGACAAAGGAACTAGATTACAGCTGGAGTCAGTAGTCAAGTTAATAAAATTTTCTCTGGAGATCCATGCAGTCATTAAGTGTACATTGAAGAAAAGGCTTAGCTACAATGATAAGTTGCTTATAGACCAAGTAAATCAAATTAACTTCAGAATATATTGTATTAGCCTTTGAAAAAGAGTCATTAAAATACTTCTGGCCTTTGAATTAGGATAAGGAATTAACAGAAAGATGAGAAGTTGCCAAATCATACTATAAAAATTTTAAATCTATCAAAAGTAATAATTCTGTACTTAATAAAAAATAATAATCAGGAGTCGTTGACCAAAGATTTAGTTCATCAAATAACTTTTCAGAATTTTATTTATATAGTACTTGAGAATTCTATGACCCTTTTAAGCATTTTTTACATATATTATTTACTGATTTAACGAAGGAGGAATGAGAGAGGGCGCAAGATACAGTAAGTTGAGGTTTGGAACACGAAGGAAATAAAACATATGAAACATTTTTCCGTGACATGATTGAATCACTCGGTCATTCCAGGAAGATTGAAATTATTCTACAATCCTGTGAATAGCATTCATTCAGGCAGTTCTATTAATTCAGTGATACTTCTTCAGTGTTAAGTATCAACATGGATTGCAGATTTGAGCCTTAAATGAAAATCCAAAGTGAGTTGTCATTCATTCATTCATTTGAAATACAACCCAATGCACTGTATGCGCCTTAGCTAAATGGAATTTAGTCTTGATAGACTACAATAGGGATATGTCAGGGTTTTTTTGGTTGTTTTGTTT
>VZTU01014697.1:0-33348 GCA_013400835.1 Zapornia atra | reverse complement strand
ATCATGTTATTGCAGCTAGTATTAAACTGGATAGTGATCCCACTTTTGGGGCAAAAATACCTTCTGAAAAACAGCGCCTTTTTTTTTTTTTCCTCCTTAGTTTCAGAAAAATGATGTATGATAAATTCCATACTGTCTTCAAGCAAAATTTCTGTAAATTTGGACAGTTTGGAATTGGTATCAGAATACCATTAGATTATGTCATTGTACTTTTACAGGTTTTGGTATTCTCTATATTTCTGAATTTCTGATTTCACAGAGACAGACTGTCTAACTGGTTTTCTTTCAGCGGAATTAGATCATTGTTCCTGTTCTGGATGTTGTGTGACTTTGCCAGAATATGTTGGCTGTTTTTGTGACTTCAAATACTGAGTAATAACCTGACTGTGTTTACCAGCATCCTTGAGTAGGTGATAGAACTCCTCTGGGAGGCTTAAATTTCCAAAAGGTTTTATTTTATTTTTCTTTTTCCTTATATTGTGTGCTTCATAAGTGCACAAACTGAAATGTTTTGAAAGAGTTTTTAATAATCATCATTCTCATTAATGTGCCTGATGCTGTGCCCAAAACTAATCTTAATTGGTGCACTTCAGAAGATGTGTACTAGTTGGAAAGAGTCCAGAGCAAACCAACAGATTTTTATCAGACATCTAGAAAATGCAATCTACAAGGAAAGACTGAGTTTGTTTTCGTTGTTTAACACAATGAAAAAGAAAACAGAGAGTCTTTTCAGGGTAGTTATTCTTTGATGATAATTTGACCTACTCTTGGCGGGGGGGTGGGGAACTATGCATTATTGGTAAAATTATTTGGGAAATAAATCTTTGAAAAAGAATCTTCTGATGGAAATGATGGGCTAGGACTTGAGAAATGTGTGCTCAGTATTTGCCTCTTATGCCAATGTGGCCTTGGGAAATCACTCTGGTCTTTGATCTGCCAGCAGTAACGTGTTAATATTTTTCTACTCTGTGTTGTTTATAGGGCTTAAACCAATTAGGACTTTGGCACTGAAAACACTTGGCACACTGGCATGCTTGGAGCTTTTGATTTTAAAATTGCTCTAAGCAAACCTTGTTGAGCCTCTGACTCTTCAAAACATCTAAATTCACCTGTCATTTGGTTTCAAAGTTTTCCAGTTGGTTTTCTGGATTTTCTGCCTGTCTTTTGCCCAGAATTGTCTCAGTCTGAAGAAGTAAGAGACTGTCTTGCTTAACCTCACTTAGGAGCAGGAACTGGTGCAACTCCAAGTTATTTCCTGTCATGTAGACTCACTCTGTACATCTGTAAGAAGTCTAGAGACCTAAACCCCATTGTTTTCAGGGCCCACTTTCATCTGTTTTCCAGTGTCTCAGACTTGCAAGTTCATGCCTTAAAATTATGCTGATTAGGACATTTCATTGAGCCTGGGTTGTTCAGGAGATGGCCAAAACTATGTCAGCTCTTTCAATGTTGGCTATAGATAAAGAAGCAGTTCTGGCAGCAGAGACCAACCCCACGATGTCCCTACTGAGGGATTTAATTGATAAGTTAATGTAGTTGTTGGCATCAGTACCTAGGAGCAGCCTCCTGTTCCAGCATTGGATAGCCCACTTAACGCTCCTGAGATGTACAGCTGTGCTCTGCACTTAGCATTTGCTGTTGATCAGCAGTATATGTCTCTTTGCTCAGTGTGCAGGATCGACTTAAGAGTTGCTTAAGCTGTCCAAACAGTACATGGGAATAAATAAATCTTAATCTTAGGGCACCCTGTGAAGCAGCTGTGTACCTGGCAGTCCTTCAGTTTTTAGCTCTCAGATTGTGCACTCTGATGGTGGGCAAAGGGACTCGTTATCTTGATTAAGACCTATAGACATTGTAATACAAATTAAAACATACCTACATACCTACCTACCTCATCTATTTTGTAAGTAAAATCAAAGAGTAGAACATATTTGAAAGCTTCTACATTTTAATTGCTATCACTTCATTAGAATACAAGTGAGTATTGTTTGGTAAATACAATTTGTCTGTAGCATTTCAGAGGCTCATTACTCATATGGAACTGTACTACCACTTCTATTCCCTAAGAGCACAAAGACTAAAGAGAAGAAAAAAATGTTGCAGTTGTTTAAACCTGATAGAAGGCAGAGAGCTGGGTCAACTTTGTCCTCTTACCATTCTCCTCAGATGGTACATACCTCATATTATCAATCTCAGCACTTAAAGAAAAGTAGCAGCTGGCTAAAACTGAACTGAACCATGATTAAGGTAATGCTGATTATGGTTGTACATGCGTGGATCCTGTACCTCCTTGGTTGTTGTTGCTACCTGAAACTCCAGTTCCCAGCCTTCCCAGTGTGTATAGCCTAACAGCAGTAAACTCTTCCGCATTAGGGGTTTTGCTTAAAAATACTCTGGAATATTAAACCCTATCAGTGTATTCACATACAAAAATATTGGTCTGAGCTGTGTTTTACAAAATTTGATTTTCTGTTATTTCTTTAAAAATGGCAATTCACGGCCTGTCCTGTTGCCAAGAAACCATAGAAACATCAGATAAGCTTGTCTTGCCCAGTGATCTTTACTGTTTAACTCTCCTGTCATTCATTGGGTAATACTTAGGAACAACATAGATATTCCCAAAGCAGTGATATTCTTTTGCAGTTGGAAATCCTGGCTGTCAATAAAAGGTCTTCTGAGATTAATCCTGTCCACAGTTCCTTAAGAAGACAGTAGACAAATTTATGGACTGTTTACTGTAATTCTGGTCACTAATGCCCATTAGTAAACCACACTTCCCACCTTCCATCAGCTTTGTGTTTGATTCTAGTTTTATAACTCGATAATACTGTTTTCACAACCCTAAATCATAAATATCCAATTCCTAAAAATGCTTATGCCACCCGTAAAGTTGTTTCAGTGGATATGGAATACAGCACCTCGCATCCTAACTAATACTTGTAAGAAAGAACTTTCTCATTTCTTGATTTCCTGTTCCCTATCCTGTTTTCCTGCTAGGTCTTGAATCCAGTTCAGGGCTGTAGAGTACACAGTGCACCGAGTATTTGAATGAATAGTTGCCATCTTTTTTTTGAGTTTATTCCGCGAAACGTGGAGCTGCCCACTTCAAGGACAAGACTGGGCAGCTAGATGGAATGCTTGTTCAGGGTCCAACCCACACCTCTTGACAACTTGTGCAATGAAACATTCAATTTGCTGAGAAACACTTAGATAAAGTAGCATTTAGTGCACATGCGATTAGAACGAATAGATCTGATTGGAAAGGCATGCATTTTGATCGGTGAGTTAATACTAGGGGCAAGGGTTTGTTTTAATGCAAAACTTGTGCTTTGGGGAGGATAAAGTCCTGAGAGATTAAGATAAACTACAAACTGTAATTTATTTGTCATGATACAATTGCAAGAGCTGATCTGAAAACTATAGGAGGGAAAAGCTACACTGATATGATTACATTTAGACTTGAGAAGAGGGCTTCACAGTGGAGGTTGTAAACAGCTACTGCTCTTCCTGAGAGAAAAACATACAAGCCCACACTTTTAATGGACACACTCTTTGCATTGGAACAATGGAAATAAGGTTTTGATATGTAAAATAGCATGGCCAGCAGGCCCAGGGAAGTGATTGTGCCCCTGTACTCAGCATTGATAAGGCCGCACCTGGAATGCTGTGTTCAGGTCTAGGCCCCTCACTATAAGAAAGACATTGAGGTCCTGGAGTGTGTCCAGAGAAGGGCAACCAGGCTGGTGAAAGGGCTGGAGAGCAAGCCTTATGAGGAGTGGCTGCAGGAACTGGGGTTGTTTAGCATGGAAAAGAGGAGGCTGAGAGGAGACCTTATTGCCACCTACAACTTCCTGAAAGGAGTTTGTAGAGAGATGGGTGTTGATCTCTTCACCTAAGCGACAGATGATAGGATGAGGGAGAATGGCACTAAGCTACACCAGGGCAGGTTCAGATTAGACATTAGTAAAAATTCTTCTCCAAAAGGGTTGTCGGGCATTGGAACAGGCTGGCCAGGGAGGTGGTTGAGTCACCAACTCTGGATGTTTTTAAAAGATGGGTAGATGAAGTACTTAGGGATATGGTTTAGTAGAGGATAGGTATGGTTGGACTCAATTATCTCAAAGATCTTTTCCAACCTAGTGATTATGTGATTCTGTGATTTTATGCAGTCACTTTTATTTGCAGGCTTTAATAGCAGTGGCTCTCACTGGTTTCAGTGCCTTTCACTGTTTGGCTTCTGCACACTTATATTGAGCAAAATGAAGAGGGTTCATGTGTCTGGCTCCCAAGATACTAAATTGAATATGACTGTTTAATCAGTCCAATGGTCGGACCTCTGAGCCTGAAGTGAAATGCACCTACTCAGAAGTGCTCTAATTGTAGATCATGAAGACCAGAGGGAGAAGTACAGGTAGTAGTGTTGGTGGAACTTCTCACTTATTGCCTCCTGCCGACAAGGAGTGGCAGAGAAATGTGCTCAAAGAAATTGATAGCATCAGCTATCAGCCCTAATGCATCTAAGGGCTGAAAGAAAATGTTCTCTTTTTCAGTCAGCTGCTCAGTGCATTGTGACCTGCATGGGACACAGTGGCCATGTTGGTTAACTAGGTAGCACATTAGTAGTTCACAGAATCAGAGTCACAGAATGTGATTCTCTAGTTCTTCTCAACGTCCTAATCCTGGCTTCTGCAGGACATTACAGCAGTCTACCACGTTGGGCAGGTTCACTTTTTTCTTCTGTATACGCCCCAGAGGTTCTAACCCTGACCCCACTGAATTCAGTAGGATAAGAACAGATTATAGTAAACTCTTATCCACCTTAGATTTTACTGTGTGTATTAATATGCTTTCGTTAAAACATTTGTTTATTTTTGTGCCACAAAATTATTTTATAACATATTGTTTAGAGCAATTTGGAATTTGTTTGTGGTTTTCGTACATCTTCAAAAGTCATAATATTTGCTATAAATAAACTTCATCTGTTTCCTTTTGGCTCCTTTGGCTTCTGCACATTTGTGATAGTGTTAGTACTCCCTCTCCATGTAACAGATGACAGATAAAACACCAGTTTTGTAACAGTTACGATGGTTCAATCTAATATATATATATATATATCTTTCATTCAGCTATTTCTGTTGGAGCTCTGGCTGGGGGGAGACTTTTTAAAAGAATAATTTCATCTTTTTTAATTTTTAAAATTCCCTTACAGAGGGAAGAGAAAATGTGGCTACCTTAGTTATCTTAGTAGTCCTCGTTGCTTAGTTTGTCCAGATAAGGGTCGGCTTTTGTCCCCAAACTCTGCCAGTTTGTTTGAGTTTTTTTGGTTATTAAAGTCAGAGACTGTAAACAGGAGTGGTATAAGGCTTAGCTGAATTTGACTGAAGTATTGTTGTAAAGAATTTTTGTGAGCTTAAATCAGGCCTCTAATTATCTGAATGCTCCCGATTGCCTCTTGTGCTGTATGGTGTGAAGACGATGTGGTATTTTCCAAAAGAACCAGTGATCAATCAGTTTGGTTGATATGAGTTTCCTTTATTTGACTTTAATGGATTTTATTCCAGCTCTTTCAAATGTTTTAATTGTTCTTTACACTTCCACTGGAAAATAAAATATGTTGTGAAGCAACATCTTGTAATTCATTCTAGGTTGATTTACCCAATGTTGGGTCTCTCAGTTTCTAGCTGGTGTGTGACTCAACAGAAGATTTAGCAGTCGATGTATGCATGTGTGTGTACACACACATGTATATTAAAAAGCCAGACATTTAAGAGAACAATATGGTGCAAAGGAAAAATATTTTCAATATAATACTGAGATAAGAATAATTTGTTTTTCTGGATTGTAAAACAAGAAAACATGGCCACTATTGAGGACCTTGTGACTTCTTACTTCTCCTTTTCAAGCTCAGTCTGAGTTGGTATTACATTCTAAGTAGTAAGTTAGAATACATAATGAACTTCCATAGACTGCATTTTTGTTAAGCAATGCTTAAAAGCATTACTGAGTTCCCTGTATCTGCACAACAGAACTCAGTGAGGGTTTCACTGGCTGTCCCAGAGCTGACAGAGGTGAACATGTAGCACATTGGGCTAAGTCTGAAAAGGCTTATGTGCAACAAAATCATAAGGCCCTTTATATGGAAATGACCATATTCTTCCATTTCAAAAATATAACCATTAATTTCACCTCATTAGTATTTTCTTGATAACAACCTATGCTGTTGTCTATGATATTTTCCTCTTAAACTTCACTGCATTATGACACTGCTACTTGTCAGTATTAAGAGAGCAAAAAAAAGATTTCAGCAAGCTTTTTAAAATGCTGGTGACAACAGCTTCCACCACGCCTGAGGATGAAAGCCACCCCTGGGTATGTCATTTCATGGCAGACAATGATTGCAGAGACAGAGTTTAAAAAAAAAAAAAAATCAAAACCCAGAAATTCTTCAATAATCACCTCCTTATGAGACTCCACTTTTCAATCATTTTTAAGGTTAGAGCTTCAGGCCTGTATCTTCCAAGAGACTCAGAACTTTAAAGTTTTGTTTTCACAGCTGAGTTATGCTATAAAAATGACACCTGTCAGTAGGCTTCTGACTTATATTTATTGCAGTTATCTGTTTCATACTTTAAAAGAAATTAGTTTTCTTCCTTTAACTCCTAGAGAAGGTCCAAACCACTAGAAAATAGGGCATTTGTTTTTCTGGCTTGCACATTGAGATGGGATTGTCAGTGGCTGTTCCATATCTGGAATGTTTGCATTAACATGTTTACATTAATGCTGCAGCTGAGTTATGTGGGTTGGAATGTCAGGGGTTTTAATTGGAAGTCTCAATAAGTATGGATTCCAAATAGTCAAATGTATCTCACTGTGTGTCATCAATATGAAAACTATTACCTGGATTATCTGAGAGGTTTGTTGTGCTATTTCTTCAATCCTATTTCTTATTTTCTCTTTGTCACTTGGGAAATATCTAAATATATTGAATGATTTTCTGTGTGCTTGAGTTTTTGTGTCATGTAAACTGTTTTAACTGCCTGGTAGATACTGATGCCATTTATCAAGTCTTTTTCCCCTGGTTTATATTACACCAATTCTCCACAGTCTTTGGTTAAAGAATCCAAACTATAATAGTGATCTTCATACTAACAGCTTTGTAATTCTGATGCAAATCCAAATGATGGTGAGCTATTAATCCATTTATACATTTTGGATCTGCTATTTTGGTCTTAAGTGGAGTTGTTGAAGTGATAAATATACTATATATACCCTGTAATTTAGGCATACTTAGTAATGATCAAAAATATCATATTGTCATGTATGAAGGAATATTAAGCTACATAATATTAGTTTCATATCCACAAATATGCAGTATAAGCCAAATGTGGTATTGGATTGTTTTTCATGTTTTTACAGTCATGCTGGAATTGATAGAACCAAAATAAGTAAGACTACTGTTGTCACCTGTGAGTCTCGTGGTAGCCTTAGGACCATGTTCTGATATGATTCATCCTATGCATCTTAAATTGTGAACATGGATACAAATTGTTGATATTGCAGGAAGGAGGGATCGGGCATGGGAAGTGCTTCAAATACGGCAGCCCAGTCCAACCCCATTTCAGTGCTGCTCAGCACCTCAAGACTGAGCTACAGCAAATGATGGGAAAGAAAGATTCACAGCGCTGAAAGTTCACCAGAATCTTGTTCCTGGCCCAGCTCTTCATCTCTCATTGAAGACACAGGCAAAAGGGCATAGTCTGCATAATTATATTGAACAATTTTTTTTGGACAGGCTTAGCCACTTAGGAGTGTGGACATAAGTTCCTGTTGTTTGAGAGGTACAGGTAAGAACAAGGAAAGTAGCTCATTGCCTCATATTCCTCTATCCTGCAAATCAACATTATCAGTAAGAAGTTAATGATGCTTGTAGGAGTGATTCTGGGATGTGGACTTCCACTGTAAGAGCTTGTTAGAGGTCATATATGACCATGGTTTGGGTATTTTTTAATATTTGTATATATACATGTATACATACACACTGGCATGAAGACTTACCTATTAACAAGAGAGTGAAGTAAATGTTATTGTTTATATGAAGACATACAACTTTAAAGTCCTAATTCCTTTCTTCGTCTCTTGCTTGCTTATTTTGAAATTCAGCACAATCAACACATAGTACATCCTGTCCTTACTTAGCAAATACCTAGAAAGTTGTTTTGAAAAAAGCATCAACACTGATGCTGTCCTTTCCATAGTCTAAAGACCATCGCTGCTGTTAACACAATCATGTAAACTGAGTTCCTGCTCATTTCTTTCTGAGCCAACAGTATCCACAGACTGTAGCAATAGCAGCTGCGTATCTTCCCTGGCACGGAATGATTTAGGGTGGAGAGCAGATTCTTTCCCCCTCAAATCACTTCAGAAAATTCTTGGCAGAATGCCAGCTGATTTGTTTAGTTCAAGTAGGGAGGTTTGATTTATCAGTACAGAAAAAGTATTTATGCACTCTGCTGAATTGTATTAATTCCATTTCTGTGTCCAAGATCAGCTGACTTTGTTATTCTGCTCAGAACAATTTGGGTTTTTTTAATGCAATTACTAAAAAATACAGGAAACGTGAATTTGAGAGAATATAGTGCTATGACTTTCTTCACTGCAGTTGGTGATACAGTTTGTGATACAGGTTTGAACTGGAAAGCGTTGGTCGCAGATTAGACTTGGAAATACAAATTAACAAATGCAAGATAGTGAAAGCAGTGCAAGGAAGCAGCTACACATGCCAAAGTGAAATTGGAATCCACAAAGCTTACCGTTCAGTTTCTTTCTTTTGTTTTTCTTTTTTATTCCCCTGCTGAATTACTAGATCTGCCAAACAAAGAAGCCTCAACATAGAGATAAGATTTGTCTTATTTTCATATACACTAAGTTCTTCTTGGTAATTTTTTTCTAAATTCCTACTAAATTATTTCTAAAGGAAAGTCCCTGAAAGCATTTTAACAAACAAAACCATAACATTCTCTGTCATTCATAGTAAAGCAAAATATTAAAAATCTTCTGAATTCTATATTCTGGGATAGAAACCTTTGGTTAAATTTACAATTTAGGAACTGTGGTTTTTACTATAAAAATGGTAATGTTTACTATTTTTTATGTATGTATGCATGCACACTCGTATATATTAGAGAGAGAAAGATATCTCAGGTCTTAAAACCATGATGCCTGAGTGTTTCCCATAAGTCTGAGGTGTTGACATCAGATATATTTTATTTTTCTGTCTACTCAGCAGGAAATGGATTTTATTTCTGTATCGCATTACTGGAGGCATAGTCAGCTAAGATTGAGATTTGCTGTTGTGCAGCCTGAAACTAAGGAGTCATGCAGAAAATGAAGCTATGGCCTGTTTCAGAGACAAGAGGGCAAATATTTTGAACGGAGTAGGAAGACAGAAGGTTGATATGGCTTTCAAAATCCTTCCTTTTTCTTCAGCAGAATTAATCTTGTCCTGCCACAATCTGGCTTCAACTGTTTGGTCTATTTTTAGTTACTGATCTTAGCCAGGTCCTCAAATAGCTCAGAGCTGGTGTTGTTTGTGTCTGATGTAAAACTGATACAGACTTGGCTGGTAATTTCATTCATGTTTCATAATCTTCCCTAGTGCATACATGAAGACAGTGTCTTTGGTGTGCTGGGAAGGAGATATTTGTAGTGCTGTGGAATAGATCAGATACCTATTGTTTGAGACTTAGCAGTGGTCCTCGTGATTATAAAGGAATAAATGAAAACATTTTCAGGAAAATGAAATTACTTCTTTAAATTTAGCTGCAGAGAGGTCTTTTAGAAAGGTTTGGGAATGTCATTTAGAAAGGTTTGGGAAGTTCTCTCTTGAGATTCCCTAAGGGGAATCTCAGAGTAACCTTAAAGTTTCTCTCTTATTTGTGCATTAAGTCCTTCATACAATCTTGTATGCCATGAAGACCTTAAGTGTAAGACACAAGTAGTCAGTTCTTTGGCCCTTTGAGGAAACTGCTAATTCAAAATTAAGCCACTAAAGAGCTTTTCAGATGTCATTGATAGAAAGTTTGCTTCTGCAAAAGAAAAATAATATGTATGTAAAACATTGAAGGGAGTTTTTATTGATCACTTGAATTAAAATGGACACAGTGGGAAACACATCTACTGACAAAAACTATGAATAAGCCCATTATTATTTCCTTATAAAGTACTGTATCTGTAATTACATTACTTTTTCTTCCACTTCTGTATATAAGGATCATTGATACAGTTGAAAACATCCGTTAAACTTTACTTTTCAAGTAAGATTTTTCTACTTTTCTATGAAATAATGCACCTTTTCAGGCATTGTAGGATTATAAATTCTCAGATTTAGAAAATCGGAATGTAGTTGTTAATTTTGGTTCGGTGTCTCTGAGAAATGCATTCAGCAATCCATACAATATTCCTGCATTCTTGTTCCTTTAACTTTACATAGGCGTAAAATACTCCAAAATGAAACTGGTTGTTGAATGCAAGCACATTCAGCTTTACCTGTGGAAAAGATTAAAAAATATTAAAGAAGGCAAATGTTATCTTTATATGGTAGCTTTTATGGCCAAGATTTGCATGTAACTTTGCAATCATGACTATATTATATAGGAGTCTTTTGAGTATCAATATACTTGAAATGTCATCTCTGGATTAATTTTGGTAATAGACTACAGCAACATTACATGTAAGCAAATGACAGTGGTGAAATACCTTCTGCAGTAGGCTATTCAAAGGAAATTTCGTTAAGTGGTTTATATGAGATGGCTTATGGATAGGCTATCAGTTCTATAACTAGTCTTCAGGAGAATGTCCTGGGATTTATTTTACTTAAAAAGGTAAATCCTTCTATTTTAATTCAGCCAAATACTGACAACTATAGAAATACTATGTTCTTAAATACAAAATTGAATGATGCAATATAGTAAAATGAAAAGCCTAGCATCTAATTCTTGTTTTAAATTTTATTCCAGATGAGCAACTTTAATTTTTATATTTTAAGGTTAGAAGCTCTTACCTCATGTTCAAAAAATGCATCTTCCAGTGTCTTTTCTCCGGTGCCACTCCCTACACCTTCAAATACAGCCTTGTATTCCTAAAAGCATAGACAAGCACCCAATGGAAATAAGGTACTGTTGCATTCTCTGCAGCACAGATACCTTACATTATTAATTAATCTGCATTAAGTAATCTTTTTTTATAGAAGAATACAACTATAGATGACAGTTCTACATAAATCAAAAGTTAAAAGCATATAGTCAGCAAAAGAAAGAAAAATAAAGTTTATTTTTGTATTTCTTACTGTCATTTCCTACAACTTAAAGTAATTTATTGAAGGCATTAGAAGAGACTTACTTTAGAATGACACATGACCTTTCACTCCTTTGGACAGAGAGCACTGAGCTTCGTGTACAAATAGTATCCATCAGAGCCAGAGCTGTAAATGGAGCCAAAACCCTGAACCCTGATCTTCACATGGCTGCTTATTTTATTTCCAGTAGTCAGTTGGATTTGCTTTATCTGCATTAATATTGCATCTAAGTCCCTTAGTGTGAGAGGTCACCCTTGATTATTCTGTGCAGATATATTTGAGTTAATTTCTTACGTTACATTTCTATGTAATTTGCTTCTCTGTGTATTTGTTTTGCTTTTCCTGTAAAGAAGCAGTGTAGTACAGATCTAGTACAGTGGCTCCCAAATTCATCTAAATATCCCACCATCGCATGAATGGACTTGCTCTGTACCACACTGACATGGTGACACACACTTCTAACATTCTGCTTATGCACAGGAACAGACACGTATCTCCAACTTTGTCTCTTCTGTGGAAAAATCAGTGGACCAGACCTCATCTTGTTTTGTGCGCACACTTGGAGGTAGCTTTAAATATTATATATGGGTTCATCCCTAGCCCTAGTCACATCAGTAATAACACCTTCCTCTACTTCTTTGATTCCATGAATGATTCGGAGAAAACTTTTCAGAAGTACACTAGCAATAAATCAGGTCTGCACACAGTTGTGACAGGAATTGTTTCATCAGCTCATTTTAAAATGGCTTGTGTTTTGGTCCAAAATCTTGGAGGCAGCAGCTGTGAAGTGAAATTCAATTTGGGGAGCATTAATGAAGTAAGGAGAGTTTTATTTACTAGAACATGATTTGGTCTTTTTTAAATGACTTGGAACTTGGTATTGCACTAAGGTAAGAATATCTTATGTCATCATATCAAAGGCCTTTGATTCCGTATGCATGTTTATGGGATCTTTTTGTATCTTCGTTGTTTCTCTCTCTCAGAAATGTTTTTAAATTATGTGAATACTCTTTAAAAGTTTTCTGACATCAAGTTATTTTAAGTATTTGTATTTTGACTTTTTAAGAAATTAGAGTACGTACTGCATAGTAATCTGCAACACACTTCACTTGCTCGTAGTCATCTGCATTGGCCAACAGGTGTAAGCCTTCTGGATACAGTTTTCCACAGGTTGGGTACAACTTCTCTCGGTCATCTTTACTCAGCTCAGTGCCAAATGAATTAATGGTGATGATAAAGGCGCGTCTGTCTGCCTCAAACTTAAGCAACACAAAAAATAAAGAGGTGTGGTTAGAGATCTCATTCTAAATTAAGGTGGGGCTATGGGTTTTTTCAGTAAATTAAACCATGGAAACATAAAAAAATACAGAATCCAGGGTATTAGATTTTTTTTTCAACTTTAAGCCTATATTTGCAAATACTTGTTAAATTTTAACTAGAAAATTGAGCACTGTTTTGTGAGCACAACTTTTATTCTGTGATTTTTGCACTGAAAATATCTTCTCTACTAGTTCCTCATTTTTCTACTTAGTTACCCAGATGTTGAAAACAAAAATCTCCTCACACACCCTTCTGAAGTTACGAAATAATACTCTTATATGTAACAATAATACAGGAAAGGACCAAGAATCAGTTCTGGGGTAACACTGTTCTGTTGAGGGTCAAGGTTGAATGTAAATTCTAAAAAATAAACCCCATAGTTTCTGAATACCCATAATTATAACTGTTGTGGTTTACCCCATCAGGCTGCTGAAATAACCATGCCACTGTTTGCTTGCTCCCCTTCACAATGGGATGATGGAGAGAATTGTGGAAAAACAAAGAGTAAAAGTCATGGATTGAGATAAAGACAGTTAAATATGACAGAAAAGGAAAAGAACAGCAACAACAATAATAATAGTTGTTAAAAAAATATACAGAATAAGTGATGCACAGCAGAATTGCTCATTACCTGCAGACCACCAATGCCCAGGATGTTCCCAAGCCACAGTCTAAACCACTGGTCAGCTTCCCACAGTTATATACAGATTATGACATCATGTGGAATAGAATATTCCTTTGGCCAGTTCGGGTCAGCTTGTGCACCCCCAACCTACTCGCTGGCAGGGCAGTCTGAGAAGCTGAAAAGTCCTTGACTTAGTGTAAACATTGCCCAATAACCACCAAAACATCAGTGTTTTTTTTAACATCTTTCTCACACTAAATCAAAAACACAGCACTAGACCTGCAACTGGGAAGAAAATTAACTATATCCCAGAAAAGCAGGACAATAATTTAATAAGGTGCTGTTTACTTGTCAAGTTGAAGTTTTAAAGTGCTTCAAATAACAGTTAATTTTTAACACATAGAATCAAGGGTTATATTTCTTCCATGTTTAGATGTCTCTAGTATCTGTATTTTCCTTGCAGCAGGAGACTGAAAGTCATTCTGATGTTTAGATCTCAGATGGTTCTTCGGTACAAGACAAAATTTCACTTGCCATTGTTACAGTGTAAATTAAAAATGTAACGGTAAATAAAAATAATATTACTCAGTTCTGTCTGTTTCAAATCTGTTGTTCTGTCTTGGGGATTCAAATGGGATATGGTTTTATTTCTTTCCCTTATTACTTACTTTCACGTTTTAAGAACAGCAGAGCCCATGCTAATTGCAGGAATTATGTAGGAAAATCTGTACGCGCATATTGGGCAGCGTGCGAATTTTCTTACGCCGTGAACTTTTGAAGTGTTTTAAGCAGAAAGGTGTTCTTTTCTGTGGAGTAGTAAGGCTGCAGTTGCAACACAGTTCTGCAACTTCAGCAGTTAAGCACATATTCATAGATCCTACTCCTGTGTACTGGAACACGCTGTAACAGGGATCCAGCTGCCCTCTGGCACTGACTTCAGAGTAAGGAAAGCGAATAAACAATAGAGAAATAATGAGAAGAAAATAAGTGTGCTTGAAAAGATTTCTAGCTAATGAATAACAGGGACAAATTTCACTTGCCCTATTACTATGAACAGGCATATCAGCCCTACTAAAGTGTTCTGGAAGGACAAACGCTTTGGTTTTTTAACTTCTTGACTCCATGTATAATCCACCTATTTAATTAGTCATATTTTACTGGGGGAAAAAAGCGTGCTCAGATGCAACTGCAACTAATGCTAGCACATCCTGGGGCCTAATTCTGTCACTCCTGGTTTGAGAAAATTTGCAGGATCAGTCCCATCCTTATAGACCTCTCAGTTCATCAGATTATTGGCACATGAGGTTCTCCATACTGAGTAAAGCCATGACGCCATTGCTGCAGGTACAGTCACAGCCACAGCATGACCATTTCCAAGGTGCTTTAGTTTCTGTACGAGAAACTGAAGTAGTACATCTGCTACGTGAGAATTACTGTGGGGCCCTAGTGACAGGACAAGAGGCACAGCAGTAGCTACAGTGCTCTCCTGCAGGGTTTTTTGCCAGATCTGGGGTTAAACATGCAATATTTATCATCCAAGGTGGCAGAGAGATCATCAGTACTTTTAATGTGGAAGGTTGGTACTGTGACTGGTGGTCAAGGAGTTGGGGAGTTAAATAGGAGTTAAACAACCTCATCCTCCATCAGGTTGGTAGTCTTGCATCTAAGGTTACAAAATAAATAACAAATATTATTTTGAATAATTAAACATTGGCTTTCTGTGAATTCAACCATCATCAATCTGCTCTCTGTGTGTCTTCAGATTATTAAAATGTTATAGAAAAGGAAATGGTCCATAGAAAATTTATCCTCCTAGCTGATTGATATTAGATTTTAAGGAAGCTTATCACAGACCAAACTGTTGCAACTGGTATGGAGTTTTAAAACATACTTAAACAACGGGTGGTAAGTAATCTGCTCTCAGCATGAATTTCTAGATAAAAATGAACTTTCTGAAAAATCTGAATGAACTGTGGAAAATCTCTTTACCTCTGCCAGTCAATCTTTATTTTTTTCAGAAAATAGTCAAAATACTTAATTTCAGGTCAATTCAATTGAGAATATTTTCCATAGAATATAAACTGAAACATTATGACCTGGTAAAATAAAATATGAATTTAAATTTCTATTTAGACATTGTTTTGTAACATGTAATTTAATCTCATTCTTCCTTCAGAGGTCAGCTCTCAGGGTTATTATCTCTTTCTTATAATGCAAACTTTAAGTGTGATGTCATCAGAGCTTGGTGAATTTAGTTCATTCAATTTCCAGGGTGTAAGTTTTCCTTATCCAGGAAAAAATATTCCTGGAATCAAATAGGTGACCTGGCTTTCAAAATCTGCAAAGAATTATGATAAACCATGTGAAAAAAAGGTGGACCTCAATACTAAGAACTCAATTCTAGGAATTTCTGCATCTTTTACTACAATAATAGATGTAAAAATGTCATTCTCTATGCTACAGGGTTACTCTGAGGAGGAGGACATTAGGAATTTTGTGTCAAAGAGAGAACTCCTCAGACAAAAATAAAACATGTAATGTTGGACTTTTCTGTATAACACTAGTTCCAAAGGTCACTCAACTCTAACTTCACCCATTAATTTTAATAGGAAAGTAAACAAACATAATAGTACCATGAAATCTAAAGATTATTTATGAATGAATATACAGAAAGACCAGACCTTAGCTATCACAAACTTAATTTTGATCTAGGAGGTGTAAGAATAATCCACTTAGTTCATTTTTCTACATAATACAGGAAAATGCTAAGGGGCAACAGTGTGAGATTAGTGAACCATTTATTCTATTCTGCTTTCTGTTATAAAGAAATATTAACTGAGGCTAACTCCTCCCTGGTAATGGACTAGCTGCTTCTCTAGTCAAGAGGTAAAAGTCATCCTAGAATAAAGCATTACATCTGAGAAAACCAGTTGTTATTCAGAGAAACATACATTTGACAAATAACTTTGCAAAAGGGGAAAGAAGGAATGGGAAAAACAAAGTAATCTAATTATGAAAAAAATTTTGAATACTTTCATGTACAAAGACTGAATTTTTCTTACCTCAAGAATAGGTCTCATGATTTCTGCTGTAGTACCACCTTGATTTTCACAAAACTTATAGAACCCCTCAAGATAAGACTACATGAAAGAAGAAGAGAAACATTTTAAATGCTTCTTAAGACCTGGACCAGCACAACACATAGTCAGAAACATAATTTTTAAGGATTTCCATTAACTTTGATAATTCTACCTAGGAATTTAAATTCAAGCATGTGCTTAATTATTTTGCTGGATCAAAATTTGAAGTTTCAAAATGAAAATATCTGTTATTGCTATATGGGTTCAAATGTTTTCAGAAATCATTATAGGACAGATATTATGTTTTCTTTACTCTCTAAAGAGGGAAGTTCTTGAGTTCCACTGAGCTTCCACTGCATAACAAGCAGATGGCTGAAGGAAACTCTGCATTTATGTGTGGAGGAGGGGATTTGGGAGTATGCCACAGCTGTTGGGCCAGCACTATGAGGATACACAAACTAATCCCTCCTGCTCTACCCTAAACCCTGGATTAGGACAGAACAGCAGACAAAGCTTCTGTAATACCGGTCTGCAGAGCCCTCTGGTCTATTAAGGTTTCTGGCCTTCTCACCTATGTCAAAATACCTGTGCAGGAAGGACCCTGAACATCTGAGATGTGGTCCTTGTCTTTCCACCCCTCAAAATACTGTCTTAGGGAACATTTATATTGTTAAAACTCATTTGTTACAACTTCATGCAATCTTGTTGAAAGAAACTGTCACTAACTGGCAGTTCAGTGAATTTTAAGTAGAGACATCTCAAGGGGGATCTGCTGCATGGGATTATGCATTAGGTTCTGTACAGTGATATCTGATAGTAGAGCTGAATCATAATTGATCACAACGGCTGCTAAAGCAGAGGAGACAGGATATATTAATAATTTAGATGTGTTTGCAGAATGATCCCCCCGATACTTGGAAAAGTGAGAGGGAAAAAGTAACAACAAAAAATTTAATAAGTGTAAGTGTATGATGATCCACGTGGGATATGAGAATCAAATCAGTATGTTATCAAATGGAAGAAGAGTGTCTAGTTTAGTAGTAGTGTGAAAGAATTAAAAAACTTGGGTGTAATAGAAGTTGTTTTCAATGACAGGAAGTATCAGGATATTTAAGAATCAACTATTGGCTTGGGAATTCATAACTATCATGTGTAACACAAACAGAATAATTTTTTTCTTTTCCCCTAGTGCAATCAGATCACTGTAAGAATACTTCCTGCAGTCGGGGCCATCCACTGTGAAAGAAAGATAACGAAGAATTTGGAGAGAATGTACCAAGAGGAACCATTAATGGAATGAAATATATATAGCCTTTAAAGAGACCATCCTAAGAGTATTGACTTGTGGGCTAATATTTGTAAAGTACTTTGAAAATGCAAGGCACATGTTAAATGCATATCCTTACAACAGTGTGCTGTAGCAATGCTAAAGATAATTTTAAAAGGAAGAAAATTATGCAAAACCCTTAAGTAAAAAAATAAAAAATGAAAATTAGCTAGGCACAAAGCAATTAGACTTTTTCAAATTACATCTATCTTCCATAAATAAAAATAAGTATTACCCAAAAGCTTGCCTAGGCTCACTTAGGACCTAATAGTTTCATGGCATTTGGTGGATAACAGAGTTATTTGTAAGCAAATGGATCTGGATATTAGTCTGACATCTAAAGCATTTTCACTAATGAGATATTAAATTAGAGTTTGGATGCAGACCTAAAATTTGAAAACTCTCCAAACAGCAGAGTACGAATGAAAGGAGTTGGATTTGATTCCTGGACTTGTCATCAACCAGGCGACCTTAGACAGCTTGCTTTATCTCACCATGCTTCTGTTTCCCCATCCATAAAACAGGGTTAATGATACTGACCTCCTTTTCTGAGACACTTTGAAAACCCCCAAATGTTATCATTATGTTGCAAGAACTTGCCTTGTACAGTTTGTTGCGCATTATTTCAATGTTCATTTCATCCAGGTCATTTTCAGACAAGCAGTCTTGAAAGAAAGCAGCTGAAAGCAGAATTTATTATATTGCAGTATAAATCAATATGCTGATAATATGCATCTCTTGTCTATTGCCATTCACCAGTGCATGAGCAAGGATCTGAGGTTTCTGTTGTACAAGAAAGAGTGATATAATAGAAAGGAACAAAAATCCCCTTGATTTTCCCCTTATCCTCCTACTTCTTTCTTTTTAATGAGAATCTGCTGTGGAGGGAGTCAATCAGTGCCACAGCCAGAGTCCACATCTCCAGAGAGAATCTGATGAGAAATGCTAATGAAAGCCATAATCTTCTCTGAAGTATATGGTTGGGGCATTAGGGAGATGATCTAGTGGGGAACACAAAATATATTTTTTTTGTCCAAAATCATACAGGTATTCCAGAAAGGTTAAGGACAATAGTCTTCCCTATTTTCCCTCTTCAAGTATGTCTGTAGCAGGGGAAAGGCAACTAGTCGTATCTAGTAAGGATCACAAGATCTGACCTTGACCATCTATGCTTCCATGTCATCTGCAGAAATGGCTAGAGAGCAAGCTTTTGAACAGGGAAGCAGAGGATGAAGTTCATTTGTGCAGCTGGACCACTTGGAAATACTGTGTTTGTAACTAACAAAAGTGTGCCGGTCCCTCACAGCTATGTCAATGGAACAGACCAGTGCTGCCTGACAGAGAGTTATCAATGATGGTGGCAGTGGGAGATGGTGCTTAAAGAGAGCATGTAATCCTGGCTGTGTTTTGTGGTCTTCTCCCTTCATCCTCTCCTAGCGTCTAGCTTGTTGGATGAACAGTATTAGAGGATGTAGCTCTGACAGTTCCCTTTAGTTTAAATTTGTAGATATAATGACCAAGAATTTGTTGCCTCTTTTTAAAAATCGGCTCCTACTTTCTGCTTTTGCAAACTTGTTTAGCAAAAATATTCCAGGAACTTACTACCAGCTGTGTAAAAAAAAAAAAAAGTTTTATTTTACCTGTTTTAAAACTATTTTTCTGCTGGGATTCGGTCTTTAAAAAGTTTTGGCAAGCAACAATTCTCAGCTCACTGTGGACAAAACACTACCCTCTTGTGGGTGTCCATATCTCCCTTTAGCCATGTCCTCTCCAAACTGTCCAGCCTCTATTAGTCTCTCTGCACGCGGCAGCGTTATCCCCTTATTCATTTTAACTGTCTTGCTCCATCCCTGCTCTGATTTCTCTGTGCAGGGTGTGGGTGCCCAGACACTGTCAGTGGAGGCTGTGGGGTGGCCTCTGTGAGGGGAGGCCAGGATTCCCCATGCTGGACACAGCCGGCTCCAGCTGGGACCCACCACAGGGCGCAGCTGAGCCCCACAGCCAAAATGGTGCTGTCACTGGGAAAATGAATTTAGTAAAAGGTGAAACCTGCAGGATGTAGAGAGGAGGAGGGAAGTGCATTTGAGAAACACCAAGGTCAGAGAAGGAGGAGTCGCTCCATGGTGCTGGAGAAGGTACTCCCTGCTGCCTGTTGGAGAACCTGTGATGGAGCAGGTACTCCTGAGAGGAGCTGCAGCCCCCTGGGGAGCCCACCCTGGAGCAGATGATAAGTGTGAGGAGGAAGGAGTAGCAAAGATTCCTTGTGCTGGTCATCATGCCTCCAAAGGGATTGAGTGTAACCTGCGGTGATAACAAGGGAGCAAATGAGAGAAACCTGGAGTGAAGGAGTAGGAAAAGGAGGAGGAAATGTGTTCTCACTTTCAGTTTGTTTGTTTCCTAATGCCTGAATCACTGACTAAATCATCAATCAGCATTAAATCACAATTAAGTCAACAATAAATCACATTCATTTTTCCCCAAGTTGATTCTGCTTTACTTGCAAAAGTACTTGGTGGGCAATCTCAACCCACAAGCTCTTTTTTCTCTCCTCCTGCTGTTTTCTCCCCTGTTGTGCTTGGGGTAGAGGTTGAGAAGGTGGCCAGGTGGGAGTTTGTCTTCTTTCTGGGGCCAACCCACCACACCATCTTGAAAAGCAGAACCCAAATCACAGAACCACAGATTCACAGAATCACAAGGTTGGAAAAGACCTTTGAAGATCATCAAGTCCAAACAATCCATCCTAAGCTAAACCATATCCCTAAGTACCTCATCTATCCTTTTTTTGAACACATCCAGGGAAGGTGACTCACCCACCTCCCTGGGCAGCCTGTTCCAGGCCCTAACACCTCTTTCAGTNCCAGCTCCCGGAGCTGTTCCTCGTAGGATTTGCCCTCCAGCCCCTTCCCCAGCCTGGTCGCCCTTCTCTGGACTCGCTCGAGGACCAAAATGTCCTTCTTATGGTGAGGAGCCCAGACCTGGACACAGCACTCGAGGTGCAGCCTCACCAATGCCGAGTACAGGGGCACAATCACTTCCCTAGACATACTGGCCGCACTGTTTTTGATACAAGCCAGGATGCCATTGGCCGCCTTGGCCGCCTGGGCACACTGCTGGCTCATATTCAGCCTGCAGTCAACCAACTCATCCATTAAGCGGGTCATCTTGTCATTGAAGGTGATCAAGTTAGTTTGACAGGATCTACCTTTTGTAAACCCATGTTGACTGGGCCTGATCCCCTGGCCATCACACATGTGCTGCATGATAGCACCCAAGATGACCCTCTCCATGATCTTCCCAAAATCCATGCACAGTACTCGAGATGAGGGCAAAGAGTGGTTTCATAGATGTTCAAATCCCTCTAGTTCAATCTTATTCTCAGAACCCTTCCCATCAGTGCTCCACAGCTGGTTAGTTTTTATTTGTTCATGTTGGCTGCTGCAGCACATTGAGCAGAGTTTAATCCTGATTTCAGAATGTGGCATCCCCAAGCCTTGATTTTAGATTTAGTTTTTCAAAATAAGGTTTTTCTCTAGTTTTGAATCATGCCCAAATCCCAAGAGGATATCTAGGTTCTACAACAACATCTAATATTAATTAGTAGCTGTCTGCTTCTTGATCCTTAGTGAGGGATAGGCAAGATTTCATCTTACATATTTTAATTATAAATGCAGGTGTTGAAATAAAAGTCTGGATGCTCTAAATCAGTAGCGACTTTGGGTACAGAAGATATCCATTGCACTTCTTGTTTTCTTTTGTC
Organism: Zapornia atra; assembly: GCA_013400835.1. Classification (NCBI taxonomy): domain Eukaryota; kingdom Metazoa; phylum Chordata; class Aves; order Gruiformes; family Rallidae; genus Zapornia; species Zapornia atra. The sequence continues at coordinate 11,886 of VZTU01014697.1, read as the reverse complement.
TGCTATCAAAGGTTGGTACAGAACCTGTTAATAAATGTTATTAGAAAATGTCCTGAACACTGCTTCAGCAGTGCTGGATTCACACTTCATGCTTTGTGTTATCAAAACACAGCATATCCAGTGAAAAACATGCTACTCCATCTGAGATATTCTTAAGAATGCAGGATGAGTTTCAAGAAGCAAGGAAGAAATTTCATTTTCCTACCTAATGGTGTGTCAACCAAAATTGCATTGAACAGCTCAGTGGGGTTTGAGGCAATGCTGACTGCTTCCATTTGCTCAAAACTCCCCAGTGGATGGCACTTGGGAACGAGTTCTGCTATGGGCCGCTGATGTAATGTGCCAGTTATTAAAAGAATTACATTGTCAATCATGTAGCTGTATCTGTATTGCAAAGAAAAAAAAAAAAGAAGAAATTAACCTCATCTTTATAATGAATTTTCCTTTGAGAAAATATAAAACTATTTTGGAAAATGAGTAATAATGCTGAAATCAGAAATGACCGTGGTATTTGCAGGCTTGTACATTCACCCTGTGTCAACGTCTCATTTATCAAAAGGAAACAGAAGTTTTTAAATAGCAAGTAGGTAACACGGTATTAATTTTAAACCATGACTGACTTTGAGAAGGGGACACTTTCAAAGAAGGGGAGACTGAAAAGTGAATATAATAAGCATAACAGCTGTGAAATGCCAGTTCACTCTAACAAGTGACAATGAAATACACCAAAAAGTAAATCACCTGAGCTAGCTGATTCTCTAGTTTAGAATTTTTTATTTCATAGAAAAAGTGTGTGGGAATCATGGCACTAAAACTGCAGAGTTTGGGCAGATGGACACATCTTAGGGGTTTCTTTTCATTCAGCTTTAAATATTCTCCCATGAGGAAACTAAAAACAAGTTCTCACAGATTTCTTTCTTGCCAAAAGTTTTCAGTAAAAGTTTTCTATCAGATTTTTACTAGTTTTACTGTCAGAGAGGCTGACAAAGTGTTTTGTCAGTGACTTGGAAATGTGAGAACTATTCCCTTGGGATGCTCACAGCAGGGATGCCAGTCTGCAGCTTCTGTTGTTGATGCAGAAGGAAACTAGAGACATATAGGGATTAAATCTAGGAGGAGGCTCGGGGACCTGAGAGTTCAGTGATTTAATAACCGTGTTAAACATATTAAACTAGTGTGTCTCCATTACTGCAAAGCAAGTGTGAAGAGATTGTGCACATAAGTGCACACATGCATGTCAATCACTCTGAGAAAAGAGCTGCCATAATTTTCATGTTTTCACTTTCATTTCTCTGAAGCAAAAGATAAACGTTGCATGCCCCATGTCTCAGCTGTCCTAGGAAATTCAGGATCCTAGGATATTTAAGATCCTATTGGTATATTTATGCTGTTGATATATTCACCTAAACCTGGTCAGCTACACTGACACCCTCTCCCCAAACAAAGTTGCTTTATTTTGCTGTTACGGTAAGAATAAAACCTTATTCAGCTTAAAACTAAGCTGAACAGTCTAATATTCCTTGAAAGTAAACGGAGTAGTCTAGTGTCCTTGTTATAATATATTCAAAAGCTTAGATCACATGGGGCAAAGAGATTTCACTAACCCTGTTGGTATATTGTTATAAAGCAGATCCTTGTTCTTGTTAACTGTGAATAGTTTTTTTCTGGGTTTAATGTTCAAATGCTATAAAAGGTATGGCAAGCGTATGATGTGTTGTCTTTCCCCCCTTTTAAAAAAGTCTAGAACTTGCCATATGCCACTGCCTTGTACATCAAGAAATTGCTAATTTTGCATGACTCAACCCCACAAAATTTAGTTTTCTAAGTTTTCTGACTTAAAAGATATTTGAAAATTATAACCATTTTCCTCAATCTCTACCACTCTTCCTGACACGGTACGCAGAAAATATTTGCTTTTATTCTTTAAAATAAGTAATTGCAAAGACAAGAGATCTTGATATATATTTTTTTCAGAACTTACATTAGCAAATAAAACATTTAGTAAATGTAGCAATTTTTCTATTTTTGAAACAACAGAAATTCAAGTACAATGCATTCACACTGTTTTAACTTGTAGCTTTTGCTTTGAGTCTATGTGGTAAGCCACGTGGTAACATTACTTACGTGATAAAGTTCAGAAAAGTGGCAAGTGGTTCAAAAGCATGGTTTCTAAAGTAATGAAATTCTGTGAGGAGTTTTGCTTTCAGTTTATCATCGATGGTGGAAATAGTGAGAGGGCCGGTTTCGTTAGCCAAGAAGTTGCCATAGTCTGTAGTCTGTAGATGTAACTTCAGATCTGAAAGCAGATTCAAGAAAGATCATGAGAATAAACTGTCACAATATTGTCTACAAACCAAATTTTTAAAAAATCAAACTTTTAGAATGTTCATTTCTAATATATTTTTATATTAAAGGATCTGATCATACTCTATTGAAAAGATTTTGCCATAGGTTTAACACAGACTAAATGCATAATTCCTGCAAATTTGTACTGCCTTCTACCAGTAACAGGAAAGCACAAATAATTTACACCTTTGTCAGAAGTTTCACCAGACACAGTCTTAATTACTGCTGTCCCAAGCTCCTTCCCAATCAGGTTTGTTCAATGTTATGTTTTCATAGAATCATAGAATAACCTGATTTGTAAGGTACCCATAAGGATCATCAAGTCCAACTCCTGGCTCCACACAGGGCCAGACAAGTCAGAGCATGGGACTGAGTGCATCGTCCAGACGTTTCTTGAACTCAAGTCACACTCAGTGCTGTGACTACTTCCCTGGGGAGCCTGTGCCAGTGCCCGACCACACTCTCAGTAAAGGACCTCTTCCTAAGAGGTACCCTGTCTCAGCTTCATACCATTCCCTCAGGTTCTATCAGTGGTCACTAAAGAGAGATTGGCGGCTGCCCCTTTGCTCCCACATCAGGAAACCACAGACCGCGATGAGGTCTCCCCTCAGTGTCCTCTTCTCCAGGCTGAACAAACCGAGGGACTTCAGTTCAGGGCACCACTCCTGTTCAGTTATAAACTGTCAGTTGTTTTGTCTTCTGCATTTCTATGGACTGTTATGTATCATTAGGAATCATCCTTTAACTTTGTTAAGATCTTAAATTTTCATAGTAAACATTTAGATCTCAGATAAAATTATTAATCTTGTGTTATCAGGCTGCCTGAAGAAGAGACCATATCTCTCCTGACTCAGATCCTGGGCTCCAAATGGCCTCTGCTGTGGCACACTTGAAAGGGCACAATTACACTCTTAGTATTTCTGGTTTGGCTTTATCTAATTTATGGCCGCTACTACCAGATCCTAAGAAGCTGTTCCAGAAACTTGGGTTAGCGTGACATATTCTGAGTTCCTGACCCTGATAACTGAGGAAAATGGTTAGGCTGTTGCCTAACTTTCAACTAACCAGTTGAAAGAAGCTTTTTTAATATCAAAGAATTCATTTGACAAATTTCCTCTGCTAATCTTTTTCCAGCATGAGGCGAAAGTAAGGATTTGAATCAGTTCTTAATGTTCAAAGCAGTTTAACATTTCCTTTTAGAAAAGCCCCTTCTATATTGCACAATTATGTTCAAAGGCTCTATTAAAACTACTGTAAATTATAGATTGGGATAATGTTATACGATTTGGCCTTTCATAATGATATAAAATCTGAATTGATATTTAGGAAAGAGGACAGCACTGACTGAAAAAAAGTTGTGCCGATAATTGAAGTTAATAAGCAGTTAGCAACGTGTGCATTTATCAGTGTAGTACTCTTTCCTGAATTCCCCATGTCTGTACCTTCTTAGGATGTAATCAGGAAGCCTCCATGGAGACTTAAAGCCAAAGAACTAGTACATTGCACACTCAAACTCCTACGCCTAGCACTCTAGCTTACTGAGATAGATAATCCTCAGAGATTTTTGTGCAGTTCTGCTGCCACTGGAGCTCATTTTAGCAATTACATCAACAGACACTTGAATAGGACAGCGTTACTCAGCTCTCTGGAACTGTTAGCAGCATATGGTGGGATTAGATAATACTACCTCAATACCTGCAGAGAGCTGAATTCTAGCTTCCCTCAATTCCTTCTCAGGTGAACTGCTGATACCTACCTGGAGTCACATTCTGTAACACATTCTAAACATGGTGGTTTTCAAAGGTTTAATACCAAAAGCAGACTGCAAAACTCAAGTATCAGCCCCAAGCACAACTCAAATAATCACCATTCTGAAGTGTGTTTTAACAAGATCATGAGATGAACAGAGACCAAACCCAACTGCTTCAGAGTAACTTGACAAGACTGTGTTACCTTTCTCAGTTCTCTTTTTGTCTGGGAGGCTTCAAAATCTGTGTCCTGATGTAACATGTGAAAATGTTAGCTATAACACATTAAATAGCTCCAGCTGGCACTCAAATGCTGTAGAGGAACTACTATGCCCAGGAATATTGGAATTATGATGCTGTCCCTTATACAGCCTTCTTTAGAGAAGTATTTTTTCTGAATGATTTAATAAATGCCAGCATGCATATTATTTGTAAGAAACAATAGTCAAAACTATCCCACCGTGTTGGCCAAAACAATTGAGAAAATAGTCATCCACAAGCCAATGTCATATAGTATCAATCAGCAATGTCATATTCAGAGTTCACATCATGATGGAGTTTCAGTACAGCTCAGAACTGTTCTACTGGTCTTAAATTATTTTCTCTTGGCTGTTGGCATAAATAATACACTGGGACTAACACAGTCAGACGCTTGTACTGGTAACGTGACCTGATGACCTTGCAGTAGATGGCTGAGCATTACAAGGGCTTCAGACACTCCTGTTCACCAAAACTTCTAGTGATGGTAGCTGCTCCTTTGCTCAGGGCCTCTTGGAGACCTAGACAAGACACTGGGCTTTGCAGCATGCCCACAAGATTCCTAGGAAAGAAAATTCCTGTATTTCAGCTGTCAGCATTATTGCCACCTATTTGCATTGTGTATTTCCTCATGCAATTATATGTGGGAAAATCCTATGTAGGAAAAGTATGATTTTAAATAATGTAATTTTAAATCATATGATTTTACTCACAGTTGAACAGCAACCAAACACAGTTAACAGTATATCTAACGCGAATTGCTGCACAGAGCAAGACTAGGTTAAGATGAATGCAGTTAAGACAGGAATGATGCTGACTGGAAAGAAGGAGTATTGCAAGAACCTGGTCTCCTGGCATCAAGCACATGGGAGACTTGTCTAATGGCTACCCTCAGTTACACTGCTATTTCAGCCACCCTGTGCTGGTGTGTCCTGGCTCTGGCAAGTTAAATGAACTGATTTCAGGGATGTTGGTAGGAGCAGATCTGGGCTGCTTGTCCGTCTGTGACTAGTCTCCCTTCTAGAGGGCAGTAGTCTTTTCATCACACAAGAAAGCACGGAAAGGATAAAATACTGCACACACCGGCACACACACATACATCCAGACCCATATTCTACTTCAAAGACTGTCAGCAGGGTTCCTCTGATGATCCCATTCCCCTGAAACAGATGATGGCATAGAGCCAAAGCAGAAGCCAAACTAGTTTTCAGCCAGGGTGACTGTCCACAAGGTAGCTCCATGGAAATGATAATAATTCAAACAAGCCCAAAAGGATGTCTGAGTTAAGCTGAAGGCCTCTTCTCTCTGTGTGGCCCTGAATTGAGAGGGCACAGTGGTAACATAAGTCAGTTAGCATCCTCCTTTGCTTTTTTCCCTCTCACTGTTGCATTTTGTGATTATCAAGCAGATGTCAAGCACCAAACTACAGGTTTTTTTGCGGTTCCTCTGTCCTGACATTATGGTTTCCCTCTAGAGATACCAAAACCACTTTGAAATTAAAAGATCTTTTTAATTCTATTTATGGATTACTTGGTGTTGTTTTGATTCTGTTTCTGTTTGTTTGGTTTAGCCTATTTATAATATTTTTAACTTAGGTCAGTGTTTGTGGTGTGGTGTTATGCCACAGAATGCAGAATGGGGTAGATTTATTACCTTTTAATGGGAAGACATGAACTGAAGGCACTACTGGGACAAGCGCAATAGTATTTCAGTACAAATCCATATGCTGAATGTTTTAATTGAAACAAAATATAGTGTATACATAAAGCTCTGTTTTCTCCTTTAGAGGTAAGGGTCTGTACTTTTGGTGCAGTGTATACTTGTGATGCAAGCTCAGTATTACAGCATCCTAATGTGTCATATAGCCAGAAGAGTTTTCAGCCTCATGTACAATTCCAGCATTTGTCATACTGTCATTATAAATAATGCATTTGCTGGTAGATAACTGGTGAGAAGCTGTTCGCTGTCTAAAAGAAGCAGAAAATGTTAGGATGGAGAAAGAGATACAGCTGAATAGAGAAAAAAGAGAAGTTGTAGTGGGTAGTAAAGATGTGCTCGTGGGTTGATGAAGGCTGCTCCTTCTGTTGCAGAAATAATTTGCATTCTAAAATTGAATGGATATTAGAAAGAAGTAGGTTAAAAAATAAAGCAGTCAGTGTTCTTTCTACTATAAATCTTACTTAGAAAAGGATTTTATCTCTCTGTTGTGATCTGTCCATTTGTTGCATGCCCCTAATAATGTGAAGGTTTATGTATTTCAAAAATGTTTGAAAACTTCTTCCTAGTTGTAAACAACTTTCTTGTTGCACAACTTGAAAGTTAGAGTTTTCCTTACTATTCTTAACATGAACAAGTATTCTTCTGGGAAGAATTAGGGAAAATCTTCTTTCATGCATGTTTTTAAAAGGATTTAAACCTGTATGTATTTTTATCTTGCTCAGGAGTAACCAGGGTTTTTTCATTTTGTTATGGTTTTCTCCTTTATGGAGCTTTAATGGCATCCTTTATTGAGCTCCTCTGCAGAGACAAGTCAGAGCAAGGTTTAATAATTCCCTTATTCTGCCCTTTTTGTCTTTTATATGTGTTTGAAGCTCTATTAGCTTTTCTGAAGTCCGTGTATTCATGGAGCAGGACTTTTGGACTTAATTAAATACAGTATCAAAAGTATCTGTAGAGACTTTAAATTGCATAGATCACAACTGCTGGTACAAAAAGGGACAAAACCTGTTGATTTCGTCCAGCTGACACAAGGAATAGATTTGAGTTCTCAGACTAAGTCTATACATGTGTTCTGCGTGTTTAAACTGCCATTGTATGAAGTGAAGAGCTGATACAGCTCTCCAGTTTACCAGCTGAAGTATGTACATGCACTTGGTCAGTAGAAGAGTCTCTAGATGCCACTGACTGTACTGACACCTCTTCTTTAACTAGGAGATGACATTTATCCTGCTGACAGGTAAAAATACCTGCACATATCTCTTTAAATGTAGTTGTTTTTATCTGCAAGGTGAGTGGCAAGTAACTGTCCCAGAATTATGTTGTTACTACATTAATAGCTTAGGCAGCCTCTGAACTCCACTGTGTATAGGAATCACGAGGTTCTGCACTTCTCATTTTCCCAAATCCATTACTGCATACACAAAGCAACCAACCCTTAAACCAGAGTGACCTTGTTATTTCTCCTTTTTCAAATTCAAATAAACCACATGTCATTATTTCAGTGTAGAATCATAAGTTTTATTTTGGAGTCAGGGAAGGAAGCTTTATGTTCCTTTAGGAAGGTGAGGGTGGGTATTTTTGGGGGTTTTTTCCTGCCAAGTGTCTAGAGGTATGTCATATGATTCTTTGTACCAGTCTTCATCAGGCTGTGACCAGTCTTGGCTGCAGAAACCTGTTTTGGAAACTAGTGTGTGTTCTCATTATTACTGTGGCAAAGTCACCTTGAAAAAAGTTTTGTGGGTTTGGTTTTTTTTTCCTTAAGGTTGAGAATCGTTTAGTTTTATATTTGTGAAACCTTTTTTTTTCTCTTCCTGGTAAGTAGAATGTCCCCCACTGGCCTAAAACTCATAAAGTAATAAAGGAATAAAATGGTATCTTTTATAGGGAAACTATGAGCCAAATGGTAAGCTTTTAATAAGATTTTGGGGACTATTTTATCCAGCTGAAATGATACGAAGCTTCTATACTTGAACAGTTCTATAACGTGGTTAAAATCTGTGAGAAGGTTACCAATCTCAGTAGGAACTCTATGGATGAGATTTCCAACCCTTATCAGTAAACCAGAAAATCCCATCATCTGGATTGCTTTGCAAATCACAGTCTGTACAATCCTGGAGTGATTTCTGTGGAAAGCTGTTAACTTAAATATGAGAACAGTCATCAGGGTTATCTCTGTTTTTAAAGATAAAGTCTCAATACTTCAGTCTTTTACCTCGCCTTCTTCAAAGGTCTAAGCAACAATATTTGTTCCTAAATAAAATAAGCCAGCAGACTTACCTTCTAGTGTCTCACACTGTGCTAGATTGACATAGTCTGCACTGGTCAAGATCCCGGCTTTGAACCCTCGGACCAGACCCTCCAAGTAGCCATGGTCCACATTGAAGTAAAACTCTGAGTATCCCGGCATGGAGAAAAGGAGATTTAATCTCTCTGTTGGATACTTGATGGTACTGAATATCTGCCACCAACTGTTTTCCTCCTCTTTGAAGGAGTGACAAATAGTGACTGATTTCCTGCCAGCCTATGATTGTGTTTTACCAGCTGGTTTCTTCCTGTTTCTTGCCCCGAGTGTAATTCCAGTATATTGATGCTTACACAACAGCCAGCCAGCAAATCCGACTCCCTCCTGTCAAAGCCGGTAAACGAACCTACTATTGTTGAAAGAGAAGGCAAAAAGGAAGTATAAGATTTAACCATTGCTTACAAAAGTGCTCTGTATTGACTAGAGAATTAAAAAGCATTTTGCAAAGCTTGATAGCATTTTTGTGTTTCATTAATTTCTTATAAACAGGAAGTTATCCATGAATACCTGCTGAAAAACTATTTCTGCACTGAAAGGGTAGGCTGTGGTAGAGCATGGCCTATTCAAGGAACTTGGAGGGTTTTTCAGTGTCTCTGTATACCTTTTGGGCTTTCACATTTTTGATTGATGGAATTTTGCTCATCTTTGTCAAGAGATGTGCATATGAATTATAAGATCCTGGTCATTAGATCATGCCCATAGATGAAAGGTCTTTGAGGGGTTTGACTTTCAATTAGCCTTTAAAGTGAATATCCAGAACTTTCCTCAAAACTATAGTTTGTCCAAGTTTCAATCAAAATACTCTGCCTGTATTCTCTAAGATGTAGAAATAACCCATATTTTTCAACTTACTAAATGAAGATTATGAAAATAGGAATCCTGATTTCAATAATGCAGGTTTAGAGCATTTTTAGACTTCCCGATTTTGATTCAATTTATACTCAAAACTGCTAAATCTAACAGTGAGTTTTGTACCAATTGAGGTCTTCTGTCTTTCACATTTAGGTGCCCCAAAGCTGACAGTTCAAATGGCTATGCTTCTGTAGTCAACACCAAAAGTCCTTTTTTCTCCCTGAATTCGGTGCCCTATGCTACACATGTCTGCAAGCCTTGCTGGAAGGCAAAGTCCTCTTGCACCCATTTAGACCTGTAGTTGACTGGAGCTCGGGAACGTTGCAATGAGGTGTCTGCAGACTGCCGCATGGTTAGAGGCTTCGCAACAGCAGCAGAAACTACAACAGCAGTCTGCCATCCACGTCTCAATGCTTAGGCTCAGTTTTCAGTGCTTTGAGCATGCTGGGTGTATTGTGTCCACTGCAGACGTGCACCTTGGTTTTTCTATTGATCTCCTATGCCGAAGTGTGGCCTGCAGTTAGCATTGAGTTGGCAGCCGCGGGGACAAGACTGTGACTGGGAGACTTTCACCCCTGTCCTGGGCGCTGAGGGACTGATGACAGCTTGGAACTCACCGGGTGATTCCTGTCCATCCTGCCTCGGTCCTGGCCACAGCAAGGCTCCGCAGCCTGTGCAAGGAGGTGCAAGGTGCCCGGGGCGTTTGCTGCCCAAGCAGCCACTGGCTCTCTTCTCTAGGACGAAGGTCACTAGCTAGCTGGCTTCTCATCTGTCTGGCCACCAGCCACCTGGCAAGCCAGGCTCAGCCAAGGGAGTAATTCTTCTGCACCTTAAGGGGCAAATTAAAATTGTCTGAAGCTGGTTATTACCACCCTTGTAAGCAGCTGCAGGGAAACAATGACAGCATTTAGACTTAAAAGCACAAATAATCATGTTTATATACGCAAACTGTAATTACTTGAGAGTTCAAATGATGCCTAGATTATTGAAGTCTGCTTCGTCTAAATTAGGCTAACAGATTGCAGTCATCCAGTTCATAGCATTGCAGAGTTAACCCAGATAAAGAAGAATGAAACAGATTAGGCCTATTAGACAATAGAAATAAACTATCTCCCTCACCCACACAAGCAATGTGGTTTTGTCTCCCAAGTCTACACGGCAGCAGTGCTCAGAACCTCCTCGTGCAAGAAGTTGTCAGAAGTTTGTTGATGTTCCAAAACCTAGGGAGATTTTTGGGGTACATGACCACTGTCAGTCAGTGCTTCCTTATTGACACATGAAGATAGCCACATTTTAGCTTAAACCTTTAGCATCGTTCTAACACGCTTCACCCCACAGCCTCTGATACAGAAGTTTTCAAGGGAAAGAAATGAGAAGCAGTAACAGGAGGGACCCATCACTGTGTACACTAAGAGCAATGTTTGTTTTTCACCAACACATCTCTGAAGTGTGTGTTACATAAACAAGTAATGTCTTGCAGCAGCTGAACTGAGGCCTCCCCCAGCTGCAATCACAGCATATCAGAACGTGGCACATATCCAGCTGGTGGCAGTCCAAGGTTATGCTGTCGACGAGCTTCCAAAGCTTCAGGCAGCAAAGCCAGTGCAGAAATGGCTTTGCAGTAGCTCCTAAATTTAGTAAGGTTTGGGGTCATGTGAATACTGCTTGGCAGGTGCAAATACCACCACTGGTGATCCTCCAGTGAGAAGGTGCTGCCATGAAGTCCATAAACACTGTCAGGACCATCACTTCAAGCATTATCACTCAGCAAAGACTCATGAAATCTGTGTATTTTTTGAATGATTTCAGGAAATAGGAAAATCAGACTGAAGTCTTGAGTCATTTTATCTGCTGGGGGCAAGGTCTCCGAGGACACAATCCAGGTTAAGAGGCTACATTCAACAACAGCAAGAAATGCCCAGTTCTCTGTTTATTTGTTACAATAAAAATTGATTCAAGGAGACAGCTTTAGCATGTACCTAGACACGATCCATACATTTAGCTAATGCACTAATTTTTTATATATAAAACCTGAGAGAAGAAGTTCAGTATTTATTGTTATGATGTCTTTTAATGAGTGACTTGTACCATATGATTTCTTTAAAATTTTGTAGTGGGTAAGGTTTTAATAAAAACATGTAGTTCTTTATATGAATTAATACATTTGTGCAGAGCTGTGAATTGCTTTTTACAAGTTATCATGTGAGAAAATAAGATACTCTCACCTGCTAAGTTTATGGAGTGCACAGGCTGAGATATTTTTAAAAGAATTCTTTAGCAGTAAGCTAAACAAATGCTGGTACCATGTTTGGGAGTAGAAGTTAATTCAGGTTAAGCAGAATTAGCAACACAAAAAATGTTCAGGTCAAAGAGCAGAATTTAACCTTTGATACTGACAATTTTTGAGAAACCGTGAAGCAAAATGTTTATATGGTTTAACCACAAGATGTCATCGTAGCACTGCTGTGAACCACTTGACTGTCTTTCGGGAAAAGAAACATTTAAAAAAAAAAAAGTTCTGGCTTTAAAAATTTTTTTTCAGCTAATCTAAAATTAGTGATGTAAACCACACGTACTGACGCTTTCCTCAGGAGTGAGAAACAAAATGTTTCCATTTACCTGCATTTTGGCAGTATGCACGGATTTTCTCTGAGCTTCCTT
>VZTU01014686.1:0-30082 GCA_013400835.1 Zapornia atra | reverse complement strand
AGAGAAAGAAAGGAATCATAACTTGGGGAAGAAAAAAAGAACAGAAATTTTCACACAAAACCTTCAATCTCTCCATGGTGTAACTGGATGTAGGTCTTTAGCAACTAGAAAGAATTAACATCTCAAACTACGAAAACCAGCTCTAATTCCTTGGGAGGGATACACAAAAACAAAACCCAATTCAGAAGTAGTTTCCAAACAAAGGAAAAAAACCCACAAAATTAATTGAATGGTTACAGAGACTTTAGTCTTTCCCTAATATTGTCATAGATTGGAATAAAAGTATAATAATACAATGATTTCAGGGAAATTAGCATTGTTCCCATCAGTTTTTACCATGAGAACCTAAAGCCATGACATTTTTAAACAAGACCAATCACAATCTGAAGTGAATTTAGGGTCTTTGTCTACATCCTACTCTCATTATTTGCCAACGATATTATGCCATCTCTGAAGCAGAGAGTTGCTTTTTCATTAACAGCTTAAACAGTGAGTTTCCTTTTATAGAATATTTGGTATAAAAACACTCATTAAGAGTCAGTTTGCTTAGATAAAGGAATCAAAACTGAACTAGAACGGACTTTGGAATTTAAATATTACATTTTAACATCTCTTCAAAGCTATAGCTTCAATAGGCATCAAATAATAGTTAAAAAAAAATCCCCAAGGCTAAAAAGGCAAGGCCTGTGTTTTGGGTGTAAGGGTTTGTTGTATTTTTAATCATCGTTATAAGGGCATATGCTTTCAATCTAATCCAAAATGTTTATGCATACTTTCTGTGGTTCTCTAAAAAATATAATCAGGACATTAAATTAGACTGATTTGTAGAGAAGACTATTACTAGTAAGAATTCTTTTTAGGATTATTATTGCATAGCTTCTTCACATTTTAGAATGAGGCCTACCTAGGGAATAGCATTAAAACATAACAAGCAACAAAGCAACAACAGGAGTTACACTGGGAATTAAGACACATTAAAGGATACTTCTTTTCTCTCTGAAAAGGGTTTTGCCCAAATGTACACAGTGAGGACCAAGGAAAGCATTTTTGGATTCAGGAGACCTAGTTTTGAGCCTTAGAAAAGGCAATCAGGCTCATGAAAACAGCCCTGAAAAAGCCCCAGTGACAGAAAACAGAGTTAAGATGTATACACACATACCTAAGCGTGTAAAAATGTGTATCTATTTTTATACATTTATATATATACACACTATATATATTATACATGTGTGTGCATACATATACACATACAATTAAATGTTCCTGCAATACAACCAGAGCTCACTTCTTAAACTGAGCTCTGGTCAAGAGGTGAATTCAGATTGCCATCTTTCCCCGCTCTACCCATATTCTAAACTCACGACCACCTGCAGTGTTAAAAAGAAAACACCCTTGAAAAGTCAACTCAGGCTGTTAGTCTGCAATAGCTTTACCTTCCCTCTCAAGTAGAGATCAGATCCTCCTATTAGAATAACTTATAAAGGTACTGAGCTATAGGCTTTTGGTATTTCACAGATTTGGGTTTTTTTCATTAGCCAAATTAACGCCAGTTAGAAATATGGTACAAGCTTATTCTTCAGGATCTGTGAAAAATAGTTCTGCTCAAAGAACACATCTCATAGAAGATAGCATCTGGAAAGATTTATTTTGTGTGCCATTAATCCATGAAGGATTAATACTAGAGCTATAGGAGTAACTAAATTCTCAGTTCAGTGTTAAAGCAAGGAAGTGGGGAAAAAAAATTGCTGTTTAAAAAAATAAATCTATTTAGAATCAAATGAGAGAGACCTGAACAAGCAGCCATATTTCAGGTGTTTTAACAAAACCAAAAAAGGAGGGTAATTCAAACTACTCTCAAAACCCCGAGGAAGAGAAGGAAAAAGATGCTGTGGTTGTGCTGCCCTTACCTACCCAGTAGCCTACTCACTCTGAATGCGCCAGACTTGGTCTCAGATTTAACTTCTGCCCAGCAGGACCCAAAGACATTCCACCTTCCAAAGCCATACCCAAGAGTACATTAAAGTGTTTGGGTGACCCACTTCCAGGACCTCCTACAGAGATTGTTCCCTTTTATACAAGATATTTAAATATTCATTGACCTGACAGGCTCTGGATTTAAACAGTTAGAGAGGTTACCTGGTCTCCAGTCCCTTCTCCAATGAATATTTAAGCATATAAAACATGGTTTTCTTTCTCCTGGGTTACAGCCTAGCAGACTAATGGTAATGCAACATCTTGTGATCTGTGAATTACAGAGACAGCTGTAGGGAACGTGTAGATAATCAGCATTCCAACTTAATTTCATTAAAAGTAGCAGATTTATTGCCAGTGAGATAGGAACATACTGGAAACTCTCCAAAATATAGGATACTGCAAGCTGCATTAAAGATTAGTAGAAGACTGATCCAATAGACTAAGGCTATTTCATGCAAGGGGATCTGGAGGAACTACTTATTAAAAAAAAAAAAAATCACTGGAAATTATATATTGATGAAACAAGCAGTTTCTAAAAATAGTGCTGTCTCCTCCCTCCATACTGTTTTTCCCAGGTGATTCGTTAGCACACAAATCAGACTCACCAGCTTTTGCATGAGGAATGGTCACACTCTAACCCTGTTCTCTTCTGCACCCTCAACCACTTTAAAGCGTGAAGATTTGGGAAAATTCTTACTAAAGCACGAGAACAACATCATTTAGGCATTTACAAATCACAGCCTCAGGCAGTTGCTTTATCCAATTCGAAACAGCAAGATATCCAATTTTTCTCTGGACAGGTATGTAAAAGACCAAAACCCAGCTGTGAACATTTTAGCATTTCCTCAGATTCTACTGCTTTTTGGTCCAGATCTTTAAAACAATGTGTTACATCCACACAAACAAAAAAGCTCCATAGAGATAGATATTAAGTGATTTTAAACAGCAAAATGGCTTAAAGTCCTGTAAACAAACAAAAAAATAAACTCTGTAAAGAGAACACTTTCTCAGACAGCTAAGATGCTAAGTAACTAACAGTTATTACTGCCAGAACAACTGTGATGTGATGCTGTATAAACAGACTATATTATCATTACTACAAAGATGCTTGAGAAACTTGCAACACGAGATCTCCATAAAGATGTGGAAAGGTGCTGTTGAAATGCAGGAGGGTGGGACGAAGGACTGAGAACGAAGATAGATGAGATGAAGGAAGAAATATCAAACAGGAATAAAAAAAAAGTATTATGTCTGCTCAGTTTACCCAGGAGCGCCAGCAGCAACTGTAAGAATAAAGCATACATTACAGCCGTTGCTTTTCTTGAGAGCACCTCGCTCTCTACAGAAGTGAAGCCTGTGATTATAAACAAGTTAATTAACTCAGGCTCCTTAGACCCAGAACCACAATTACAATAACGCCTGTTCACAAGTCTCATATGTAAATATCGGAGGTAACACTTGGCTAAAGCAACTCATTTAGTATCAGAAGTATAGTAAGAAGTGGAAAACATAACATGTTCTGAGGTTCCAGCTATCTTTATTTAACAGCCCAACAACAAACACCCTAAGCTTCACGTTTTAAGATAAGTCCAGTTCACCTCTTCCAGAAATCAAGTATTTAACTCCAAGCTCATCAGTAAGGCTTTGAACAAGACATTTTTCTTTACTAAAAGACAAATGGAGTGACATAAATAAAATACACCCAAAATAGAAGTATTCCTCAGTGTCTGCAAATACACACACTGAAGAAGAGAGAGGTATTTTAAGACATCTTTGTTTCACACACCCACCTACTAGCGTTCTGATGTCCCACAGCTAAATGCCAGTTAATAAAACTAGTTACAAAGTCTAAAGTGATTTAAAACAGCCATGCCAGAAAGGCTTGGTAGTCCTAAGAAACTAAAAATAGCATGCCCTTCTCCATAAAAAGACCAATAGCAATGTGTAAACTGATCACAAGGAAAACCTAACACATGATCAAAACCAAAGTAGGACAAGCCATTTCCAAACACGAACAGCAAAGATGATAGCAAATTATTACCACTTTCTGCCAAAACTGTCATAAACTCTTTATTTATAAAGAAAGTTCCAGTCATGTATCCAACAGAGACAAGGAACGTTAGCCTCTCCTGCTACAACATGATGTTTCTCAGTAAAGGTCTGTACATATTTTCTATATACTTGTTGTTCCCATTTTTTAATTTTTTGTGAGAAATTGCAGCATTTTACAGGACTGAGGCCTATGGCTGCAAACAACAGTAAATTAAACCAGGCTCCTTGCTTGCAAAACAACAAGAGTCTTTTCACAAAGTTCTCAAATCCCCTTACAAAAAAGAAGAGGGATTAGTGCCTGGACAAAGCACCTCATTCAGCACCAGAGATGTAAGTAGAAAAGTGTATTTTATACGCATAATGTTCCACATGTCTGCATACACCTTTTCCGTTCTGCTATGCTCTTCCAAGTTTTTCATCTGAAAGCCTTTTCATGAATAATTTGGATGAATTGTTTGAGGCTTGTAACCCAAAGTAGATTCATTCTAACAATAAGAAGGTTTTCAGCCCACACAGAGGAAAATTCCAGAGACTGCGTATCAATGAGTCAAGCTACTTCTTTCGGCTGCTTTCGTTCAGACTTTTATTTCTTCTTGAATTCTGCAAGACAACTCATTGCAAATTCTGTAATCTCCTTGCTGGAAAGTCTTCCATATTTCAATGTGCTGCAGCGAAACCAAGCAGAAGTCCCATCAGCAGAGACACCACGTTGTCATGTATGAATTAAGATCCTTCAGAGGCATGGAAGTGCAAAGTTGCATGATTTAGGAAGTACCCAATCCCTTCCTGAAACAAACTGATATACACAAAATCCAGCCGTTTTTCCCAAGCAAGCACTAAATAAATTTCAGAAATTTTGCTTAATAATTCCATGTAATTATTATTTCCCTGAAACAACACAATAAACTTTTCTGTCCTTGTTTATTTTGTACAGATGTTGGATTAGTAGCATCTACTGCTAGTGCAACACTGGAATCACTCCACAAACGGAGAGCAAAGGAGATCTTCAGCAATAGACAGACATTGTATTTCATGCATTTTCTGGGTTTTGTAGCTTATACTGTAGCTGTTTTAAAGCACCCACCTAGAGCTTCCATTTCTCTCCTTAAAAAAATGCTTCAAAACTTGTAAGTTATATTCCTGTAACACCAGCAGATATGTAGAGAATGGATATTTAAAATACCTTTACAAATAAATCAAAGGAACCCTGGGAAACTACCAAGAGGTATCCAATTGATAGGCAGAATTACATGCAAGATGGAATCTGGCATCTATTCTACCCCCAAAGTTTCCACATGTAGACTCCAGTATTCTTCACTGAGGGGACAGAGATGATTTCTGGTGGGATAAGGTATAAACTGAAACAGAGTGAGAGTAGTTTTGAAGTTTTCTTACAATTGAATAAAGATGTATTTCAAAATACAAAACACTTTTGCAGGAGAAGGTAGTGTGACACTATACCATTGGAAAGTGCTTCCTCTGGTTATCTAGAAAGATGGGGATGGGGATCAGTTGGTTTGGGGTTTACATTTAGATGAACAAGTTTTGCTTCCTCTCCATCTCAGAGCTGTCCATAACTGTTTGGCCAAAGTTAAGATATTTGCAAAAGCAGACCACATACTCAGTACATATATCCATTACAGCTTCCTCTGACACCTCCCACTCCTGAGGCACAACAGAACTGGTCTATCAGATGATGAATGGGTCTTCTCTAGCCACAGACAAGTAGGAAAGGCCTGTTCCTGAAACACCTCCTGCGCAGAACCTCTGCAACTCAGATTCATTTTAGTCCTCAAGAGACCCACGAGTTACAAAACTTGTTTGGCTAAGTGTAGAATAAATCTCTGAATGATGTACAAAAGCAAAGAAGGGATGACCTAGAAGACAGCCAGGTCCCATCTCATTGCTGGCCAGGAGTTAACACCTGGAAAGGTTCAAGATGCAATGCTGCCTAGAGATGCAACCCAGCAAGGCCACTGCGGTCACGCGAAGAAGACACTGCAGCTCAGTGAGCCTCACCTGCCTCTGGACCACTGGCAGTCCTTGTACCTTCCAGGCAAAACAAACGTCTACTCTCTCCAGGCAGTCACTTGAATTAAGCCATCTTCAATTCTAACGTTTTTATTATGTAACAGTTTAAAGTCAGAGAACATGAATGAAAATTGGAGCCGAGAGAAAAGGGTACATGGAGAAAGACCATGCCCAGAGGCACACGGCCTGCCCGGGGCACACGGCCGGGACACAGCCGGGCTGCCCTCCTCTGGGCTCCCAACAGCAGGAAGGACGGACGGGACGGGGGTACTCGGTGGAAGGAGACGGGCAGCAGCGGCCGCCTCAGCGGCAGAGGGGCCCGGAGGAACTGAAGACCCTCCGCTCCAGGGACGACAAGCCGAGGGGGTCCCGGGACACACGGCGGGAGGCCGGACCCGAGAGAGGGGAAGGGACTCCCCGCTGAGGGCCTCACCGGCGGCGGGAGGCGGCTGAGGGGCGCCGGCAAGGCGGAGACACCCCCCCGCTCCCCAGAAAGGAGACTGGCAGCGCCGGTCCCTCCCTCCCCGCACTCACCCGGTGCCTCCGTCTATCACGCAGGGGGGCAGGTAGCTCGCCATACTGGGGAGCCGGCAATGCGGGCCCTACGCCACCATCCAGGCCGCCGCCGGCTCCCCCGGCCCGGCCTCACTGCATCGGCGGCGGCGGAGCGGCGGGCACCATGCAGCCGCCTGTCAGCGCCACCCCCAGGGCGCATGCGCCGCCCGCAGCCGCCACGTGATGCGGTCCCTGCCGCCGTCCGCCTCCGCCGCCTGCGGGCCGCCATCTTGGGCCAGGGCGGTGCGGGGCGGCTGGCAAGGCAGGGGTGGTCCCGGTTTTGCCAATGGCTCTGCTGGCGGTTTGTCAGGGGCCATGTGTGTGTCAGCGGAATCGGAGCCTTGTTCTGGGCTCTAATCTGTAGTCGCTTTACAGCTTTCTGAGGGGTGCACCTTCATCTAGGGCAGTGTCTCAGAACACGCTGGCCAGGGTGGATTTCATAAGCTTTGAAGCTTCTTTCAAGCCGTGTGTGATCACAGAGGGGACAGTGCATGGGTGAGGGTGAAGAAAGGGTTCGCCACCCCCCAGCAAACACTGCAGGTGGTGCTGCCATAGAGAACAAGGCTTGCCTCACAGTTCACGTTTCAGTGAAGGTGGGGTTTGCCGCAGGAAAAAACACCAAAATAGAGCCAGTGAGTTGTAAAAAACACAAAGCTGTGTTTCTCTGGATGCAGGTGGCCATGCTACAGCCCATAAATCCTCCCAGGTCAGCTGTAAACAGTCCCATGATACAATATACTAGTACACTTAAAGTACTTAAAAAAAAAAATTGGCTGCAACAAACATCACCTGCAAAGTTGTTGATACTTAATTTACATACAGGGTAATGATGGCTCAGCTGTGACTCAGCCCTGGTCACACTGAGTGCGTGGTAACACCAGAAATAGACCCTCCAGATGCCTGGGCCCAGCCATGAACCACGAGAACAAGTGTGTTTCCCATGAGGGTGTAGTTTTCTGTGACCCTCTCCCAGCTCTGCATTGCTACACCACAGGCTTATGCAGGCGGAGGGCTTGTGTAAGAAAATTAATGAGATGTATCCTCTGATCCTCAGACTCAGCATTGGTGGGATGGCTATAGACTGTGTGTATGCCCTAGGGGGGGGTTGTTCAGCCATTTACCACAAACTGAGCACACTCATTCAGCATATTTGTTCACTCTGTTCCCCTTGGAGAGTTTGGAAGATACAGAATATGGTGGAAGGCAGCCCAATTTGTTTGTTGGAAGGGCTCCCTTATCAGCGAGTTCTCAGGCTGTAGTAAGTAGGCTCCAGGACTAGGGATTGAAGCTGGATAGAAATTGCCTGCCCCCCTTTTCAGGCCAGTCAAATCGAAACAGCACGTGAACAGTGCTGCTTTAGCATCCAACAGATAAAAGAAGGAATATGCTTTGGCTTTCCTGGCCAAAATTTCCCCTCTCCCATGCTGTTGCACAATATGCTGTGCTGGGCTCAGAGCATATCTTCTCATATGCTATACAGGCACATCACCCTAAACTTTCTTATGATTTTCACCTTTTTTTTTTTTTTTTAAAGAAGTTGCTCACTGTTGGAACTGAAGGGAATGCCTCATCTGGAAAGGAGGTATTACCATAGCTCACATGCAGCCTATGTAGACATCCAATTTGCAAACAGCTGCAGGGGTTTGAAACATTTGTGCCCGGCCCTTCTCTTCTCAAGCTGTTTATCAGGATCCCTGGGGCATTGATTACTACCCCCATAGCTCTCCCAGCTGCTTCTGTGAGTGCCCCCTAACCCACTCCAAGAGGAATCAGCTGAGAGTTCAAACAGTTTAAGTAGGTGAAATGCACTGACTTGGTTGATTGTGCCTGAAGTGGGTTAGGGAACACTCAAACTAAGTTGCTTTGTTAGCAGAAGTGAGGGGAGGGATAAATCAGAGTAACATCTTAAGCTGTTCCAGCTGGATCCAGAAGAGGACATCTGTCTATAGTCTAAGAAACAGAGAGACAAGTCCATGGAAAACCTGGAGCAAAAATTGTGCTCTGAAACTATGATATTGTACATCACCTGATGGTCTTACAGCAATGAGAAATATGAAAGCATTCATTCATCATGTTGATATATTAGAAATCATGACTCTAGTGATTATTTCAGTGACAATAATGGTGACTAGTTCCTCAGGTAGAAGAGGAAGGAGGAGACACCTGATCTATACACCTTAGCGAACGATCAGTTCCTCTGATCATCTTCATCATGTGGCATTTGGAGAATGTCATAGCCTCTCCCTCAGAACACAGCCATGGTATTGAGCCCACAGGGTTCATGATGTCTTTCCCCTCTTCGCACCATAGAGGCCACAGCAGTTAGCTAAGTTTAAGCTAGACTGAAAGGGAAACTGATGCCCAAGGAAGCATACATGATCTCAGTTTGACTATCTGTAGGGCCTTCCCTGAATTACAAGATTGAAGCTACGCAGATTTATTTATGTTGCTTTTGTCTACACCCCTTTTCACCACAGCATCCAAATGCCTTCCAGGAAATGCTTAAAGTAATGTGGCGAATACCTGCCATTCTTGCATGTCAGTCTCAAAGGGAGAACTGTGTAGGCAGGACAGAATTGTGGGTTTACTTTTTATTTTAGGAGTTTTATCTTAAAATGTTGCTGCTACCGTATGTTTACAATAAAGAAGGTAATCTAAAGAAGTAGAAGATGTTGAAGTTTTGATAAACCTTCACTCCTGTGAGAATTTATTCAGTGGTGACAGAGCACAACCCCCCCGAGGGAGTTTTAGATAACTTTGAAAAAGTGAGCCTGCAATTAGCTGTGAGAAGCCAGTATACGAGAAGAGGGTGCTTGGGATGCATTTATACTAACTGTTGTTAAGATGAACTGCCCGTTGTGTTCTAGATCATGCATCTTAAAAGCTGATAGTGTCATACTCAGATATATCACATTGCTGTTTCAGAGAAGAGGTAATGGAAACCTGGCTTTGGTTACATACGTAATCTGCCAGGAGGAGACATGGGTTCCTGAACAAAAAGCGTGCACAACCTTAGTGACAGCTCAGAGTCCAGGGACATCACCAAATTAATTAGCAAGTTAACCAATTGTTTGCGTACTCTCAAAGAAATGAGACTACAGAAAGGTTTTCTTTGTTTATGTAACCTCTCCCCTGCTTGGTATCAGCTTCAGTCAGCTTTTCTTCACACGGAGCTGATCTGTAAAGGCACTAGGCTATCTTAGTGGAACTGATAAGTGGACCTGTTGAAGGACTCCATTGCTGCCACATAGGTTCATGTTGCCTGAAGAACTTCCCTGCTGGCTGCATGTTCATAGTTTAGCTAAACGGTCATGTTTTTCTACCTAAAGGGTCTTTTCTTCCACCACTCCTTTAGTGGACATCTTCATAGAGGGTCTGTGAATATTCTCCTGCACCTTTGCCTTTTTGAAGAGAGGTTATCAGTATGTTAAGTCACTTGTAACATGAGGGTGAAGGAGGACTGTCACACAGCCCCTGAAATTTCTGTTCTGTCCAGCTATCATCCTCCATCCAAAATAATTTTATCCGTGGGTTGGGTTTTTTTTTTCAATTACTTTCAAACCTAAAATTTCAGTCTAGATAAGTGGCTGGTCAGCATTCATCCTTCAAACGTTGAAGAAGAGTAGTAGAGAACTGCTGTCAGATTGTATTCAGTGAATCACTTCTTAGTTAGATAAACTACACCATCTGATTTTGTTCATTGAACCAGCTGAAAACCACAGTTAAATCTTCGTCACAAGTACATGATTACAGTCGCACCTTGTTTTCTGATGAGCAAAACCGATGTCAATGTAAAAAAGACTCAATTCAGAAGCTCAAGAAATAGTAACACGAAAGACAGGTCTTTAATCCCTTGATCATCTCAAACATGAGGCTAAGTTAAGGGCAGCTGTTATGAAGTTGTCATCAAACAATCACTAGGAAAGGTCACCAAGTAATGGTGCTCACACACTAGCAATCACAGGGTATTACTCAATCACTGGAAAGTAAATTGTTGGCGAAGCTAAGCTTTCCCCTCGGCTGCACACGAAACAAAGCCAAAAACATGCAGCAACACTGTGCAAACTGTTCGTACAAAGACATGTCTGTAGAGCACATGCTAACTTATTGTAAGTTCTTTACGTATCTATTATTCATTGCAAATTCTTATGGCTATTTCTAACACCATTCTTCAGCAAGGTTCTTCAGTCCACCTGCAATTTAGAGCATGTGAATAGTCCCACTGAAAAAAAACCCCCAGTATTATCCATGTCCCTGAAGTTATATGTCCTTTAAGTAAGTCTGCAAATTGGGTCCTAACAGAGCTTTAATTCCTACTGAACAGTTGATCTTAATATATTGTGTTGAGAAACAGCTAGCTGCTTATGCAAACAGACTAAAAAGTACTTTCTGTCTTTGAATTGTATTGGGGTCTTATGTTACAAGGCAACTTAAAGAGACAAGTTAGATGGTTTGGTTGAGGGGGAACAGAGATGTATGTTGTTTGCAGAACAGGTGAGTTATTTCTGAGCAGTTTTCCTAGTTGTGTATCCCACTATTGTGGGATCCTTTATTTCCTTCATCGATTAGAGTGGTAAGGTGCTGGAACAGGCTGCCCACAGATGTGGTGGATGCCCCGTCCCTGGAGGTGCTCAAGGCCAGATTGGATGGGGCCGTGGGCAACCTTGTCTAGATCCAGGCTTAGAGGTTGGTGGCCCTACCTGTGGCAGGGGGTTTGGAACTCTATGATCCTTGGGGTCCCTTGCAACCCAGACCATTCTATGATTCCATGACTCTATGATATATGGGGAAACACCATTTCCAGCATCTCTGTGTTCAAAGCGTTCAAAGGATCATAGGAGGTTTTTGTCTCCCAAGTAAAAATCTTTCTGTGTCTCTCAAGTTTCTACAACATCTCCTGTGTCTGCTTTTTCTGTGCTAGGGTAGAACAGAATCAGAATATAATACTCCTGTTGGTGTATTACCAGCCAGGATATTACCAACAGCTTCCCACCTTCCTCTTTCTATAAACCACTCTAGATTTACTATTGCTGGGTGTTTTCTTAAATTTTGCACAATGACTTCCTACCTCTTTCCTCAATGGCCACTGTTAATTTAGATCTACTCAGAAACATTTTGGATTCTATCTAATCCATTTTCTATTTATACCACATTCATCACCATGGTAGCTGAACGCCTTAGGAAGTATCTTGGAGGTAGAGGCTATGCAAAGCTGTTTTTAAACCACTCTGATTCTCTGCCTTTAAAACTGAATTTTAACAACTTCAGCTTACCCCAGCTGAGAAATTACCCTTTTGCACTTTGCAAATAACAGTCTGAAATTTGAAGACAGTCCAGCATGACCCAGGGCCCAGTTTTAGCCGAGAATATCAACTGCAGCAATTCTGCCACCAATGTAATTTCTTTTTCTTTATTATTTAGATAGTTCTCTAAGAGCAACGTTGTGATGCAGAACATAAACAATTTATAAAAATAACAATTCCTCAAACTCAAGCAAAGCCACCAGACTTCCAGTAAACTCTTGTGCTCACTTTCACCCCTGTTAAGGCGCCCATCTGCCTTGAGATCTAGTTATTGCTAACTATACAGAAAAACTGCATGCATATATATATATGTATATATGCAACATAGCTGCATTACATGGCTTTAAAATGGAACACAACATTTTGTTCCATAGACTCAGTTCTGTGTATTTTGTGATGTTGCACCATGGAATTTGCCAAACATTACACCTCCAGTTTTAAAAACAATACAGCAGAAGCCACGCTTTTGCATCAGGGGATTTTACCCCACACTTGTGAGGAAATCTGGAAAATGTCAGAAGGTCCAGCAAGCTCCTAAGGACAAACTACTCCATCTCCCTAAAAAATGCCAATGTTACAGGCTTATGAATTGTAAATTTAAGAAAACTAAAATAGGCAGTCAATATTGAATATGGCAATGGCATAAAGTCAGCTTTATTTCTCAAGATTTTCTATGAATTGTGGTGTTCCCTTTCAAATTCCATCTTTGGGTTTCAGTTTGTTATTCTGAAGAAAAAAACGTTCTATTATCGGCCAGTTTCTTCCCTCCCTCC
Organism: Zapornia atra; assembly: GCA_013400835.1. Classification (NCBI taxonomy): domain Eukaryota; kingdom Metazoa; phylum Chordata; class Aves; order Gruiformes; family Rallidae; genus Zapornia; species Zapornia atra. Next base: position 17,394 of record VZTU01014686.1, on the reverse strand, counting down.
AACTTGAACTCACTGGGCAACTTCAACCAGGCTTGAGTAAAAGGTAGAGGCCTGAAAGATGTAAACATCTTTCAGTAGTTGCGTAAAAAAAATAGCTGAGGAGCTGACAGAGAAAGGCCAGTATTGCCCTCAGAGCGATTGCAGCATCAGCACAACTATATTATTAGACAACAACAAATTAATGTGGCAGAGGTATCCTCCCAGGTGCCTCTCTCTAGAGAACTGTTCCCTTAAGTTGCCTGAAATGGCTACAAGAAAGTCATCAGAACAGCACAGGACACAGCGACACAGTGATTAATTTGTCCGTGTCAGAGCATGTATGGCCATACAAATCTGTTTGCTTGGAAACAGATGCATCACAGCCAGTTCTAAAAATGGCAATTCAGGCTGCTGAGACACACCAAAAAGGAGAGCGAGCTCAGTTCCTCCAGGGGTACTCCAGGATGCAAACAACATGTGTAAGAACCACCCCCACTATGAAGAAGTGCATCATTCAAAGCACATAGGTGTGTGCAGAACCTCCTATCCAAGGGCTTTCCATCCTTAAATGAAATTGCCTGCAGATTGAACTCCCCCTCTGTTACTCTACCTTGTAAACCGCATGTCTTGTCTCCCGTGGGCTGAACAGAATATTTTCTTCTATATCTGAGTTATTACAATACCATTCCGCTAATTTTTATGCAATATATTTTTTATCCATATCAAACATGCTCAAGTTTCATGGTTTGGTACGTTTCCCCATAACATGCTCTTCATAAGGCATAGATGTGTTTGTCCTAACAATGCCATATGAAACCTCATCTGAGGGCCAGAAGAGTTGATGGCAATACAAAACTGATTTCTTCATATGGACCACGAAGAAAACAAGACATCACAGTAATCTGATGAGAGATGATCTTGACATCCTCCAGCCCAGCCTACCTCTGCAGATGTGTCAGCTAGACTTGTTTGGACAAGCAAATCAGTTTGTTGTTTGTTTTCTTTTAAAATACATCAAATGAGTCAACACATCAACAAAGCAGTAACATATTTTTCCAGTTACTAAATGCATTTGTTAATCAGCCAAACCAGAGATATCAAGAAGCCTCTTTGTAGAGACGAAGTCTTTGGTTCTCCGACTCACCACAATCACTGTCACATGCAATACAAACATCATTTTGATTTAATCAGGCTTTAAGAAAACATTTATCGTAGCTGAATACAGCTGTCCAAAATCATGGAGATCCAAACTGCATGTGACAGGATCAACCCTAGAGGCACACAAAGGGGTCTGACCAAGCCTTGCCACAGGAGTAGGGCACTAGCTGGTCTGAAGTACCATTAAAAGCAATGGGCCATTCCTCATCTCCTAACCCCCTGCTATTTATACCAAATATCTTTCTGAGTCTGTGTTTAACTGTCTCAAGAGCAGAACTGTTTTTAAAAAAAGGCTTTTGAGGACAATCTTAGGAATTTTTCAGGTTGCAACAGCAACAAGTCACACACCAGAAGGGCTCAGAGGCTGGTAGTGGCCCAGAGTACCTTGAAGTGGAAACCCAGCTTTCCAAGGAGGCCAGGAGTTAATTCTCTTCAGTAAAACTACGATCCTGGCATATTCTGTCTGCTAGCAGGGGAATGGGCTGTTTCCTTCTCCAAGGCCTTCCCACAACAAGATTCACAATAACTAGAGCTGAGCCTTCCTTCTGACTCAAGCAAACATACATTTATTGGGCATTTGCATATCAAAACTGATCAAGAGTCCCAAAAATCTCAAGTTGGACTTAACTCACAGTAAGGCTGAATATAGTGTGGTGTTTGAGTAATAAGGCCCAACATCAAACAGCTGTCACCTACTGCAGAGTGCTCAGAGCTGTGATAGCTGTCCTACTGACAGCTATTAAAGCAACTTTCTTTCTTTCTTTGCTTTTCTACCTCAAGCACCATAAAGATTTATGCCAGCATCAGTGTTTCTAAGTTACACAAACTCAGTCACCATCAAAACTTCCCATTTCTGTACACAAGATATCAAAGGAAACCCATCTTCCCAAACTGGTATTTTCATCATCTACTATATGGAAAAAGATTATTTTCTCAAATACTCTTGCTGCTTTTTCCCCCTTGGCTCCTGTGTCTCCACTAATGCCTCCCTGCATCCAGATCCACTTGTTTTGGGGGGGATAAAATATATATCAACTAAACAGGCTAATTTGGACTTTTCCATGAAGTACAGAATTTTGGTAATGAATTACAAAATGTTTTGATACTACTACCACATAAAGGCAAACCCCTATGTTTCAAGTCTCACAGAATTGTAGGGGTTGGAAGGGACCCCAGAGATCATCAAGTCCAACCCCCCTGCCAAAGCAGGGTCCCTAGGACAGGTCACACAGGGAGGTGTCCAGACAGGTCTTGAATATCTCCAGAGATGGAGACTCCACACCCCCTGGGCAGCCTGTCCCAGGGCTCTGCCACCCTCACTGTGAAAAAGTTCTTCCACATACTGGTGCAGAACTTCCTGTGCTCCAACTTGAGGCCATTGCCCCTTGTCCTGTCCCCACAGACCACTGAAAAGAGGCTGGCCATTTCCCTCTGTCGCCCACGCTTAAGATATTTATAAACTTGTCTCCTATATCATAGCATCAGCATTTGCAAAAACAAAAGCTTTCAAGTCTGTGGACACCTGGTTTCGCACCTTCATGTACAACACAAAGCAAGAGCTCTGTTCTGCAACTGGAAAAAAAAAAACAATTGCAGCACCTGTAAACATAAGCAGACGGTCCCTAATCCATCTCAGCTACAGGTAGCAGTGATGATGCAGCAGCATGGAGTGGGCTGTGGGTGATTAATCACGCGGGTGGCTCTTCCATTGATCTCTTCACCCTGCTTGTTGCCCAAGCAAAGTAGATCAAAGCTAAATCGAATGTATTTACCCACACTACAAGCAGGTCCCCAGCTGAGGCAGACATACACAGCCACTCCAGTATTTTGTGAGTCCTTGCATACCAGATCTCCTCTTGCCTATAATCCCACTCTTAGAAATATTGTTTAGAGCAATGAAACTCTTTAGAGCAGCTAAGGAGGGGGTTGGACTTGACGATCTCTTGAGGTCCCTTCCAACCCCTACAATTCTGTGATTCTGTAAGGAAGAAGTACTTGTGTGGTACTTGTGTGGGTGCCATGCCTTTCCTCAGATGGTTTGGTTTTGTTGCTTGTGGGGTTGTTTTTTGCATAAAGTCAGCTGTTGTTATAGTAGCTGAGACTATCACATCATGAGGTTGAAAGTAAGAAAGACTATCAGTAGATGCAAGCAATGAGGTGAAGATTCAGTACTAATAATCTCAAAGCCTGACAAGAAGAAAGTGTATGTCACACACTGGCAAAATAAGCAAATGCAATCAAGCAGCTGCATCCATTACAATTTTTCGTCTTATCTATTTATTGCAGACCCACTGTTACTTTTCCACTTAGCCAGGCACTCCAGCTCCCTCAGGAAAGGTATGGAATTGGCATGGAAAAAACAGTAAAGGAAAATGTTTCTTACTGTTTGAAAAATGTATTTGCTTCACAGCTTTACAGATGAAAAACAAGATTCTACTGTAATTCAGGATTTCAGAGTTACACAGAGTTAGGCAATAGCTTAAAGATTATCCAGCAGTCACAATGTGGCTGGCACGCTGCAGGGACATGGCCAATACATCATCACTGTGTAACCCTCACTCACTTTCTAATGACACAGTCGTGGCTCATCTCGGTGCACCACAGCCCTGCCACCAGCCATTCCTGTTGGAATGAGAAGAAAGCAGAACACAAGGGGATTGTTCTACCTGCCTGTTGTAATAGCCAAAAGGCCAGATCCTCACCACCCACGTCACCAGCAAATCCTCTAGTCTGGGGGAACTCACTCGCAGATAGTGATTCTGACCACTTATGCAGCAGTATCAAATAGCTGCCACAGGAACTAAATCTATACATACATACATATACATATACACATTCATGTATATATATATATCTATATCTGTGTATCTATCTCAACTGTTGTCACTGCTTTGGTATACCTACCTGAGATCTGGAAAAGAAGAAACATGCTGAGCCCCTAAAAGCTGCCTTAAAATTGCTGAGAAGCTTTTGTGCCTGCTGAAAAGCTCCCCAGGGCAGTGGGGGGGAGTTTATCTTAATATATCCAGGTGTGTCTTACACATGAATTCACTGCAAATAACAAGTGGAGAAGATGGTGGTAGCCTTTTGTATTATAAATCAGTGCCTGCAGCACACTCTTAAGACATTAAAGACCAAAACTGCACTTCCCCACAGCTCCCACTTACCTACCTTCCTAGAGCCTGGTGTTCTTCATCTGTAAGGGACAAAGGCCCCCCTAGGCAATCCAAAGTCAGGCACCTGGTCTCAGACACATCTTCATCTATCACTTCTCATGGGCTAGTCCAAGTGCTTCTTCCTCAGCCCACAGGCTTCATCATCCCATAGGTTCATTATGCACAGAAGGAGAGGTATTGCCCCAGGCATGCTGACATGCCCTCTGAGCTATCTGTCTTCACTTACTACGTGGAGACCAGCAGGACTTGGAATCACTGCCTGATGGCCAAGACTTCATTTTGAAGCACTGTTGCACGTTGCCAAGTGCCTGAAGCTATCGGCTATATTTGAGTCCTTGGTCGTGTTTTCATTTGTGCAACCTCAGATCACCAGAGTAACTTTCAAGCTGACTCACTGAAAATGTTCTCTGCAGCCTTCTGTTCAAGGCCAAGAGGTAAGACAGAAAAATCAAGGAGAGGAAGGTATATATATATGTATTTGCATAAGCTAATGATAATATTTAACACCACAATAAAAAACCATAGAAGATATTTTACAAATTATACAAAGCATTCAGTTTCTGAGCGCAAATTAGGTGTTCCTTGATATAAATCAAGGAGACGTTTCCCTTTCAGTAGATGATTCTCTAATGGTCCACTGTTTTCTTGTATCAGTGCTTTGAACTAAGCAGCAGTTTCTCTGTTTGGAGGTAGTGAGGTTCCAACCATGCAGAACTTCACTAGTGAAAAGCTGTTATTTTGAACTCAACTATATGCTAAACAAGAATATAAAAAATCTTGACTATCCTGTGACAGTTTATTCTAAATTCCCCCTCAGTGCCTGGTTTGGAGTCCAGCACTTGTGAGCTGGTGATTTCCTCCCCGTCCTCACCAAGCAAACTCTAACAGAGATGTCTTGTCTCCTTGCAGGTAGCAGGAAGAAATCACAAAAAGGAATCCTGCATGACTTGATCAGCATTATTTTCAGCAGGTCTGTCTAATTAAGGAGACCCTGTTCCTGTATCATTCCTCTTTGTACCTCCTAGGTTGCTGCAAATAAATCGGAGCAGGGAGCTAAGCTGGCTAAACACACACACACACCCCCTTCTTTTTCAGCCAATATTTTTTCATCCGGATTAGCTCTCCCTTTGCACTTCACCACATGCCCAAATGCTTGTGCCAGAATAGCAGAAGGAGGAGCACGAGAGTGGGAAGGGGTGGCTAGAAGTAGGAGGAGGTGAGGGAGCAGAAGGGACCGCTTCAGCAGGTCTGAGGCCCACAGCCTAAAAAAAATCACTATCTCGTTGGGATCAAATACTCCTGGGGTGCCTCTGTCAGGATATGGATGTGCTTTCGCCCTGAAATGCTTCACTTGATGAATCTTTGTGTGTCTAATTCACTGTAACGAAGATCCACCACTGAGTGCACTCGTTACTTTCCATCGGGGACATTACCTGCTAACAGACAGAGGGTTTCAGGCAAACACTGCCAACATCTCCTCCAGCGTGTTAGCCTTTGGGCCTCTGTATGTGTCTAACTTTCTCTTAGGGCACTACACAGATTGTCACCTCAAGCGACACTGGAAGCAGGCGTACTGTTGCCTGCAGATTTCACACAGCCTACAGCACAATCACAGAACCTGCAAGCGGCTCTGGTATATTTAGCATCCCACATTGTCATTACTTTCATCCAGCAAAAGGGAGGGAGAGGGAAACAAAGAATAGAAGCAGATGATAAATGCACAGCTGGAGAACGTCGGCAGACATCTCAGCGCTGGCTGGGCCTAGTTCACCTCTTGTTTAACTGAAAGGGAGCAGATGAACCTGAAAAAAAGAAAAGCAACATTTATTTCTCTTGCTGTGGTCAACACCTGGCTGCCTCTGTGAGGACAGCGTTATGATAACCCACTAACAATCATTTTCTGTGCTAAGTCACCACTGCCACTGCAGACTGAGCATGCCAGTGGGAAAGGACACAAACCGATTGAACTGCTGGTGAGAAAGGGAGCACATGGCTGCTACCTGGCTTGAGATACCCACAGGCAAAGCACAGCAAGACAACATGCCATAAGGATGAAAGAGACTGATCATAGAAGGTGATAAAATGATACAAGCAAGCAGGAGTTCATCCAGCCATACAAAGGTCAATGCATAGTTACATGTAAGCAGAGATACTTGTAATTAGTGATTTAAATCACAGTTGTTGGCTAATTACCTCGGATTGTGAAATGTGGTATTTTTTCCAAGGCAGGATCCTAAGAGAAATAGGACAATATTGAAGATGCAGATTTGAATTCTGCCTTGAAAAAGATACTTCCACAATCCCTCCAATTTACCAGAACCATCTCCCCTTCTTTCTCCAGCCCCCTAATTTATATCTATATTAAAACATTAGCAGAGCTGCTTGCAAGGGAGGCAACCTGACATTTGTGTTCCCTTTCACTGCTCCTGAGACGACTGAGACTCCTCATCTACCTAACTTTGTTTAATCCCTCAGAGGTATCTCATTTCTTGAGAAGGTGGAGAATACTTGCTTATACAGCCTTCAGGCTATAAGAATGGGTAAAATCACCCAGATTATACCATTTTTTTCTACCTCCATGTGACTTTTCAAGTTAATGTTGGGGGTTGGGGATTACTGTAGTGAAGGCTTTTGTCTGTCAGGGCTTTGTTTGCCAATGCCAAGGCGGGAGGAGGAATGGAGAGAAAGATTCTGGTTACTTTATTTAAAGATGTTTTTATAGAAACTATTAGGTTCCTTTTAGTAGGGCAGGCAAACATGACAGTCAACTGAAGACTCCAGATTATGGGGTGAGAAGACCTTTTCTGGGTCCCTGTAACTCTGGCACTCTCTAAATAATTCTTGTTTTGCTTAAACTCAGAAAAAACTTCACTAATTTTAGTGGCTGTTGTGTTCAGTTTGAAGATGTGTCATTATCAGACTCCAAACCGTATCAGCCCAAATTTCCCCTCTCTTTCTGCAAACCAACCCTGTTCTTTCCTAGACCTCTGTTCTAAGCACCCTTAATACCACTCAAACCAGTGCTCATGGGCTGTGAGGCTCCTACAAGTCTGGTACTACTTCCCAACTTTCCACGTTGCCTTAGTTTTCTTTGTTACTGACCATCCATGTAATAAATCCAAGCCGGTGCTTGCGTGCAGGTCTTTGGGAAGCACTGTAACACATTTCTTGCTGCAGTTGCTACCTTGGGTGAAATCACTCTTGTTGAAACTCTGCTGCTGACAGTGGATTTACACAGCAATGATTTCAGCCTACAACTCTATCACAATTCCTTCACAAATTAAAGGGTAGAAACTGCCCTGTGTTGGGTCAGACACAAAAACCATTTTGGATCACATCCGGATGGCCTAGCAACAGCATGTTTTCTTCTGGACACTGCAGAATTTCAGGCTTTGTTTCTGAGACCATAAATTTCACAGAGGAGAGGTTAACCTTTGAGATTAACCAGTGCTTTGAGGTCTCCGTGCAGCTGGCTCGAGTCACTTTTGGCCAACCTAAACACTTGCTGCCAGCATGAGACAGACCTCTGGTTTCACGCTGTCATCTCCACATCAGGAACAGAGTGCCCATAACAAAGGCAGATTCCCTCCTTTCACCTCCATCAGCTCCCAGTTGGGTCACAAGGCTGAGTTGGTTCAGTACACAACCACCAGCACAGTCAGGAACATGCAGCCCAGAGAAGAGTCACGTCTTGGAGGAGCAGCTTCAATTTATGCCATTTAAGAGCAATTGGGCAATTGCAGCCTTAGCCTGCACATGGAAAACCTTAAATTAACCTTAAATTTTAGTAAAGTGATTAATTTTCACAGAATCACAGAATCGTAGGGGTTGGAAGGGACCTCAAGAGATCATTGGGTCCAACCCCCCTGCCAAAGCAGGGTCCCTACCTCATATTACACAGATAGGTGTCCAGACGAGTCTTGAGTATCTCCAGAGAAGGAGACTCCACCACCTCCCTGGGCAGCCTGTCCCAGGGCTCTGTCACCCTCACTGTGAAAAAGTTCTTCCGCATGTTGGGGCGGAACTTCCTGTGCTCCAACTTGAAGCCATTGCCCTTGTCCTGTCCCCACAGACCACTGAAAAGGGGCTGGCCAATTCACCCTGCATCCCATGCCTAAGATATTTATAAACATTAATTAGGTCCCACCTGAGTCTTCTTTTCTCTAGACTAAACAGTCCCAGCTCACTCAGTCTGTCCTCATACGGGAGATGTTCCAGACCCTTAATCATCTTCATAGCCCTTCTCTGGACTCTCTCCAGAAGGTCCCTGTCTTTTTTATACCAGGGAGCCCAGAACTGGACACAGTACTCCAGGTGGGGCCTGACCAGGGCAGAGTAGAGAGGGAGGACCACCTCCTTAGACCTGCTGGACACACTCTTCCTGATGCATCCCAGGATCCCACTGGCCCTCTTAGCCACCAGTGCACACTGCTGGCTCATAGCCAACCTGTCATCAACCAGGACCCCCAGGTCCTTCTCCACAGAGCTCTTCTCCAGCAGGTCATCCCCCAGCCTGTACTGATACAGGCAGTTATTCCTCCCCAGGTGCAAGACTTTACACTTGCTTTTGTTGAATTTCATTAGATTTCTCCCAGCCCAGCTCTCCAGCCTGTCCAGGTCTCTCTGGATGGCAGCGCAGTGTTCCTGCGTGTCAGCCACCCTCCCAGCTTTGTATCATCAGCGTACTTGGTGAGGGCGGATGCTATTCCTTCATCAAGGTCGTAATTTCACATTTAATGGTTCTATACAACACTATTCACTGCTGCACTGCTTATCAAAGTTAACGACAGCGAAAGAAGGGACCATTTTTTTCCACAATCAACATAATCTGAGAATGTATTTCAGAAAAAAACTTATTTGCAGAGAAGGAATGTTATTACCTTTTTTCATAAGAAAAAGGTAAGAAATCTCTTTTTGTAACCTATCCCTCAGCAAGTTTGTTATAAACATGCATCATCGGAAAATTCAGGCCTCTGTTGGTTATGTGAGGCAGAGATAATACAGTTGATGAAAAAAATTGTGGGTTTTTTAATATATATATATATACTTAGAATTAATTTTCTGCAGATATACTTGAATGTTCCCTTACAAATTTGCTGCTTCGGTGAACATTGCCGTCAGCAGCTTGTTGTCAGAACATTTGCAGAAAACCAAGCACTGAAATAGGTATGAACATCAGTAAAGTGAATACATTTAAAAATAAGAAAAAGGCCACTTTTTGCACTGGTGTGAGGATGCACCGAATATAGGAAATCAAAATACATGGGTGATGGTCCCAGACCACAACAAGGCTAGTTTGTGCCACGCTGACCTAACATAATGTTAGGTGGCTACTTTTTTTTAACAAACAGGAGGAAGAAGTTTCCCATCCCAAGGGAGTTTCAAGATTTCAGAGCGGAAAGAGCAAAGCCTTGTACTCTAATCTGATCCACCAGTAAACCAACGTGAACATTTTTTAAATGTTTCATTTCAACTACGTCCCTTTTTCATTCAAATTATCTTTGTGTGATTAAGATCTATCAGAAAATTCATTTTTGCAAGACACGTTTCACATTGAGATTGCTAGCTAATGATGTCTCGACAACTTCCAAAAAACCAACTTCCAAAACTCTGTAGTTTTGAAGATGAGCAATCCAGCCAACCCATTTTCATTCAACCAAAAGAGAGTGCACAAGAACTTTCTGGTTTTCCACCAGTCTGTATTCTCTGATAGGAAAACTACTCATCAGGAAACTCCTGACTGACTCTACTGTATGTCACTATCATGACTGTCTTCCATCATTATGACAGAAGAACCATGAGTATGCTAAATGAACATGGGTGGAGCATTCTCTCTTTGCAACACTCCACATGTGCAACTCTGTAAGAGTTACTGCAAGTTGTCTTACACCGGCGAGTGTGAGGCTGATGTAACCGACATCATGGGTGATACAGCTTTCCATGGTACCAGAAGACAGAACAGCTTCTGACAAAGCCAGAGAAAAGCCATCTTTGATTTACACTTGTGGTCATAGAAGTCCAGTTTGCACAGATGCAAGAACAATCTAACAGATCTGGGGAGGTCACAAGCAAAGTCACTTGTGATTTTTCTAGCTGCTGTATGGAAACAACAATTGCAGAATGAGAGAAACTAGAAGAAGGTCCTGAAGGCCATCTAAACCAACATCCCACTAATGCCAGATTGTCAACAACTCTAGGTCAAATCAGCCGCTGCTTAATCCGGCTGAGTCTTGAAAACCTCCAAGGATCGAGACTCCACAACTCTTCAAATAATGTGTTCCAGTGCTGTAATGGAAGAAATATTGCTGATGTCCAGTTTTAATCTCCTAAAATGTAAACTGTGCCCCTTGCCCACAGATTTGACCTCAGTTTCCAGTTCTAACAGTAAGTTCCCAGTCTGTATTGCTACATGAGGTTACTCTGCTCTAGGTACCAAGCTTCACACACCTTACTGAATGTCTTAAGGTCCAATCCACAAGTGTTTCAAATCCCTCTGGACTGGAGCTTTGTTTGTTCAGTGTGCCAATATTTACCTCCAATTTAGCATCATACATAAGTTTTCCAAGGGTGCAGTCTCACTGATCGCAATGAAAATGCAATGTACCCCATGGTACAAAACTACTAACCAGCCACCAACTGGACATCAGGCCATTGATAATTGTTCCCCAGACTTTGTAGTCCAGGTAATTTTCATCTCATCTAACAGTCATCCAAGCTATACTTCCTCAGCTTCCGAATAAGAACGCTATTACTGAAGACAAGATATATCACATCCATCACTCTCATCTTCTTAGTCAAATATTTCACCATAAAATGATGGTCAAGCATGATTTACCATTGATAAATAATTCTATTCTCAGTCTTCCTCATCATTCTCTTCTTGTCATTTGTCTGTTCGGAGGTGGATTCCCAGATTTATTTCACAGGGCATTCAGACTAAGTTGTAGGCATCTCCTGGGTGAGTACACTATCAAGCCCCAGTTTCAAGACAACAGTCAAAACCGAGGCATTCCCTGAACAGGGTCTGGAGTGTCATTACTGAGGTGAAAGTGTGGTCTAGCTTGAACAGAAGTTTATAGCCTTCTATAAAAACATACCTTTTTCTATTACCACTGGTAGCGGATCTGACAGCTGTTATATATCTACTTATATTTTATGCTTCCTAATTCTAACATATGATGGCACTTCACATCCCAATATCCAATTGACATTCTTTTGATGTATCTGTTGGGCTAGCGCCTAAGCACATTTGCAAATAGTTTAGTGTTCAATTTAAGGCTGAATATATTCCCAGAATTCCTTTGGTGATCAATTATTTATTACTTACAAGTGTTAAGCTCAAGAAGAAAAGAAATAGATGTATATTTCACGCTGACAGGAGGTCCTAGGGGATTACAGAAAACAGAAACTTTAATGCTAAATTTGTGTAAAAAGGGTAAAATGGAGATTCCCTAGTCAGTTAAAAAAAAAAAAAAAGAAATGCCCTGGATTGTACAGTCATTCTTCTTGGGCTTTATCTCATGGTTAGAAATGGATGCTTGACCTGTACCATTAATTCTCTGTACCGTGGGGGGAAATTCTAGTTTGCTTTCACCGAGGCATACCAGTCCGCTTAGACTTGGTGCCAGTACCTGGCCGTGTCTTTTATCAGTGTACTCAAGGTAGCATATGTAGCTAATTAATTAAAATATGGATTCATTCCTATTGACAGGCCAAGGGTTTGTGTTCTGTTCTCAGCAAGGTCATACTGCCTGCACAGCTCCTTTGTCATGTTCGTAAAATCTGGGGCTCGTGAGGGCACTGACATTCAAGCAAAGGGGAACTCACAAGAGTAGAATTTAGAAAGATCATTCATACTTCACTGAACAGCTCTGTAGAAGGTGGAGAACATTTTCACAAGCATGTTTGACTGGGACAGAATTTGCATCACTCCTATCTGTGGGGTATGAGCAGCAACAGAGGTTCACAAGGTCAAATACAAGACCTCTTCGGGTCAGAGCTCAGGCACTCAAAACAAAACTTCATCTGTGGTCACCGCTGGTTGTGATGGCGCCTTTGCAAATCGCGTGCTCATCTCTGTAAACCTGTATTTATTTATTTACTGCTAACCTGAAACTGCACCCCAAAGACAAGCAAGGAAGTACCCCTGGCCGGGTCAACAATACAAAACCGGTCCTTATCTGTGCGATTAATGTCTGAGCAAGGAGTACCCTGTGCCTTTGCACTGAGACACTGCAGAATTATTCAGACAGGATGGAAGATGCAGCAAGAAAAGAACAACCTGGTGCAAACGAACAAGGAGTAATTCCAACTCAGGAATACAAGCTGATAAAAGGCAGCCTGCAGAAATAAGAAATCTAGACATAAATACAGGTGAATGGCTACACAGAGTAAGTTTACTCCTGATGTAACCATAAGCTGGAATGTAAAGCAGAATATCCAGCAACCAGCTATGAAACTCTGTCCCAGATGCCCAAACTTAGTAATACCCTGGGCTGTTTTTGTCATGGCTAGCAGTCCATCTACCAATGGACTAACTTGTTTTCTCTCTCTTTTTGTTTTTTCTCCCCAGGTTACACAGCAAATCTATCATTTTCTTTGAGGTCGGTGAAATTGTAACACCCTTGTAATTTCAGTTATTTATTTCTCAAGTAATCAGATAAATTAGAATACCATAGAACTGGGATGCATCTAAAGAAAATGGCAGCTCTCCAGGTAAAAAGAATCAGCCATCTGCTCCAAAAAAAAATATAATAAAACCTGGTGACAGATCACTTCACTCATTGAGAGAAACTTGGAACAGTTGGGCTGCAGTCAGCAACATGAAACTGGAGGAGTCACACAACAAAGAGGTGGCACATAATCTGACAGGCAGTTCATAATTCCCTTCAACATCTACCTTAAGTCTTAGTTTAAATTGTTTTAGTAATAGTGCTAATTATTATTATTATAATGATGATGATGATGTTCCTTGCTGGGGTCTACTTACAACATGAGATGATCTTTAGCTGATAAAGCTTTTGGGGTTTGAGAGTTACTACACAAAGGAGTAGATAAGACAGATTGAGAAAACAAGGCCTTTCTTTTTTGTTTCTTGGAGTGATTCTTCCCTGTAGTGACTTTTCAGATAGTCAGTTTGTCACGTTTGGAATGAAGGTATTTAAGAGTCTGGAGGTTAATTAGAAAAACAACAGCTGACTTGACTGAAAGAGTTTAATTCAGCTATATGAACAGAGACAAACTGTTTTCAACCTAGAAGATCTGTTTGGAGCTGGTTTGTGCTGGAACGTCACCCACTCAAATCCTGCAAGGGAACATTAAGTGACAATACGCTCAAAATGATGAAGCTTATGTTGGAACAGCATCTCTGCAGCTGAAAAAAAATGCTTAAAGGAGGAAACATTTACATTCCAGTTTCTAATTTAGCTATTACTTAATTAAATATAAAAGTTTGATGTATTTTTTTGCTAACATCTTCACACAATCTAAATTTCTTATCACTACATTAGTTTTCTTCATGCTTTTCCCATTTATTTAAGCTCTTACCTCAGGCCTTGTTGCAGGATAGGGTGTAGACCAGCTAGCAATTTAAAGTTGGGACTTTGCTGCTTAAAAAAAGAAATTTTTCTATGAACAATAGACTGGGTTCTCCTCTACAGCTCTGGGGCACCTGGGCTAGTCCTTCCTTCCCCAGATCCCTGACCAGTTTCCTTCTTTCGGCAGAAATTAGGGATGATGAAAATATGAATGGGCAAATTCCCCCACCCCAACAAAAACAGACAAAAAAAAAAAGCAGCAGAAAACTGATTTTGCTCCGGGCTCAAAATACTTTCCTCTCTTGCCCTACAATGAAGGTCTTAAACATGTGCAGTGGAAATACACAAGCATCTTGGCATGGAAGATGCTCAAAATCAAGATTGGGAAAGAGGAATTTTCTCCCCGATACTTATTTCCTAAAGAGAGAGATGTGTACCCCTCGAGTCGGGTCTTTCTGCTGTTAGAGAAGTCGTTGCTCTTGCTACTGAATTGCTGCATCAACAGTGCCTGTGGCTCCAGGGGCACCCTCGGGCTCCCCACATGCCAAACAAAGGAAGATTAATTTTCTGCCTGTAGAAACAGGAGTGCTGGGGCACAGAGTCCCTGGATACTATGAGCTACTTATAGCTGTACTGCATTAAGGAGGATTCTGCATTAAGGAGGTTTCTGCTATTTCAGAAGGAAGAGTAAGGAGCGGGTAGGATCCCATAGCCCTGGACCACACAGGGATGCTACAGGGAAATATGAAAGAGTGCAGCCAGAATAAAAAAAACAAACACCACCCCAAACAACAACAAAAACCCCACCCACCAGAAACCTTAAAAAACCCTCAGAGGGTAAAATCCTGGCCCTGTTGAAGCCAGTGGTAAGGAGTTTTCCTACTTGTATTACTGCTTTTCTCCAAAGGAAAAAGGTGAATGTACAGTTTACAGCTAGAAAAACAACACAAAAACACAACCAGAAAAAGGATGAACGGAAAAAACACCAAAAAAACCCAACCAAAAAAAGGATGAATGGATTAGAAATACATAGACAGTTTTGAGAAGCTACTACTGTATTAATTTTGGTAAGGTGGCCACGAAGCTGCCTGCTGAAGTGCAGAGGGCAGGGTTATGTGCAGAGATCTACATGAGGCTGCGCTGGGGTTAAAGTTGGAAGTGTGCATCATTGCCAAAATGTAGCTTTCGATCCGCAAAGCAGGGAAATGATAGTACTGACAAATAAATGAGAAGAGCACAGTGTGAGTCTTTATTAAGGCAGAGTGCTGTCAGCGTAAGTATCAATTTTCTAACTTCACGGTGCCAGCCCCACTGCATGGAGAAAATTAATGCAAAGGTAACATATGAGAGGTGGTTACAGCAATCTGCCTATCAAGGCGACCAGTGCATTTGCTTTACACGTTTCTGTTATGAACTAAGTATGTCAAGAGATAAAATAGCTATTTTTTTCACTGCTCAGGTGAATTAAATGTTTTTACCCTCTCTCATCTT
This sequence comes from Zapornia atra, assembly GCA_013400835.1. Taxonomy (NCBI): domain Eukaryota; kingdom Metazoa; phylum Chordata; class Aves; order Gruiformes; family Rallidae; genus Zapornia; species Zapornia atra. The sequence continues at coordinate 2,054 of VZTU01014686.1, read as the reverse complement.
TATTGCTTTATCTCCATTGAACTGTTAGACTGTAACACCAAAAACTGTGTTCACCCGTGTGGTGGAAGAGCTCCCATAGGACCCTACTGGGATACAGGCCATGGTACGTGATGAGGTAGGAGTGGCTTTCAGTCAACTGCCATTTATGTGTGCTGCATATTTTATGTCTCCAAATTCAAGTAGCAGTCCCTTTTAAAAAAATTAGTGCACTGGCTTTAATTAGAGGACAACAGCAACAAAGAGCTTATAATTAAAAAAAGAAAAAAATCCTGTGGTCAATGCAGTGAGTCGTGTTTTCATTGTAAGTCACAAGGAGTCCACTCAGCTCTTGGGTTAGGTATGATCATCAGACAGCTTCAGAGGCAATCACTTGTAATTATCAAGGCTTTTGAACTCTTCCAGGGAACACGGTCCATACCTCTAAGGTATTACAACAACAGTCAGACATGCAGCTCCTGTCTGTCCCTCATGCTGGCTTTTTCCAAAATTCCTTCAGTAACATTAAACTAACAGTATTGTAGTTGCATTTTTAGGTCACATGTCCCCCACAGCCATCCAAGGTTCTCTCACTAGAGAACCACCTTGCATGCTCTGGATAATTTTGCATATGTACTCATACTTGGAGAAGAAGAAAAGCTACTAACTACAGCTGGCCAAAGAGACTATCTCCTTTCTGTGCTTTAATGAGCAGTGTTAGGACTTCACACAGAAAGTACTGGTTGGAGTTGAGTTAGATGTGATTGACCTTGCGGAAGCAGATGGCATCCATCTAAAACCTTGAGTTAGAGTCTGGTGGCAACAACAGGGTGTTTTGGACAGAGGGAGCAGTGTATTTTGGGCTGAAGGAGTAAAGAAATCTACCACCCTGCATCTGAGGTTAGGTTTTTCTGGTTTGTGATGCATTGAGGACCAAGCTGGCAGAAGGTCTTTTTATATAGACAAACACGATTTCTTTGAAGACACAAAAAACTCCACCACCAGTTTCTCCTCCTAACTGTAAGAACGTGCAGTATCACCTATAACCTCACTAAACCCAAAGGGATGATATCATTAGTGCTCTTTGATGTGCAGATATGGGAAGCTGCTATTCTTATCCTCCTGTTTTTGCAGTTAGCCTGTACAAAACACAAACAGGTTCTCCATGTTCTCCCTGCACTGGTCCCTCTCACTGCCTTAGGCTGCACAACCTCAGCAGATGTGGTCGTGGGGAGGAGCAGGTCCTACCGCGGCGATGGGTACACAGTGACCCACACAAGGGACTCACTGGGCGGTCAGCTTCTGCCCTGGAGCATCATGCACCACACGAGCCTGCTTCTGCAACACATGTATGTCAGATATTCCAGACCTCTTTTAATCTAAGCCATAATTGATAGCTGAAGAGCAATTTTGCAGGCGTCAAGAGTTTAATCGTGGCTGCACAGATGAGCTTCCTTTGAGTCACGCCAACACAGCCACCTGCCGTTTCATCAGGAGCTAAAAAAACCCCCAAGTCTATAAAAAGATGGGCGCTTTAAGAAAAACTAAACAAACACCCCCCACCCTGCAGTGACCGGTCCCTGGGAATCCCCAGCAGCGCTGGGCCGGCGCGGCCAGCAAGAGCCCGAGGCGGGACTCGAACCCACCAACATGAAGCACCACGTGAGCTCCACCCCACCCTCTCCGGAGGGTGAGCCACGCATGCGCACAGCAGCCGACCGGCCCACGCTGTTGCGCTCGGGGGTGGGGGCGCAGGCGTTGGCGGTGGGGGAGGAACCCGCGGTAACGCGCTTGCGCAGTAGCTGCTGCCGGCCTGGAGTGGGAGCTGCGCCCCCTCCCCCTAGCCGCGCCATGGGTGACGCGTTCCGGAGGGCGGAGTCGGGCACTCAGGTGAGGCGCTGCCCCCCCTCCCCCTCCGCCTTTCCCCCCCTCCCTTTCCGTGCTCCTTGTGGGTTCGCTTCAGCCGCGGGGTGCCGGGTACCGCCGGGCGGGGCGAGGCCGCAGCCTGGGGAAGGGGAAGCGCCGGGCGCTCCCTTCCGCCTGCCCCGAAAGGGTGGGGGACGGGTAACCATCCCCCA
>VZTU01014680.1:19250-30142 GCA_013400835.1 Zapornia atra | reverse complement strand
AGCACGGGCCAGCCCCCCAGTCAGGGCTGTGCCACTCAGCACCAGCCAGCCCCCCAGCCCGGGCTGTGCCACCCAGCACGGGCCAGCCCCCCAGCCAGGGCTGTGCCACTCAGCACCAGCCAGCCCCCCAGCCAGGGCTGTGCCACCCAGCACCAGCCAGCCCCCCAGCCCCCTCACAACCCACCTTCCGTGCCATGAGCTCAGCCTCCTGCTTGTTCTCCGTTGCCCTCCTGTAGGCACGGCCAACTTCAGCCACGAAGTCATTGACGGTGCCACAGAGGAACCTGCCAAGGGAAGCAGCAGGCAGGTGGAGGGGGGCACAGATGCCACCTGGGGGGTGAGGTGGGGGGGAGGTGCTTCTCCAGTAATGCCCCCCTGCGTCAAAGGGGCAGTGCTGTCCTTATCTGCCAGTGCCTGGCAGCATAGCTGGGTGGCCAGGCAGGGGACAGCCTGGCCTGTGAGGGTCTTGGAACCCCTGGAGACACGCTCCTGTCTGGAGGAGGGCTCTGGCACCCCCATCACCAGCCCCCCTCCTTACTTTGCAGATGAGATCACCACTGAGTGCTTGTCCGATTCCAGGATCTTGGCCAGGTGGAAAGCAACAGAGTCAGCGTAGTGGGAGATCTGGGCCTGGGTAGGGGACAGGGGAGGACAGCTGGAGCCATGACGTCCTGCCAGACACCCTGCTCCAGAGTGGCACCTTGCCTGGCCAGCCCCAGACAGGGGAGGAACAGCCCTCACCACCAGGCAGAGAAGATGCTCAGCCACAGTAGGAGGGGAAACTGAGGCAAGCAGTTGAGGGGAAGCACATGGAAGAGCCCAGATGGCAGCAGTCCAGCCTCACTTCTCCCTGCTGCCTGCTCCCAGGTGGACGTGCCAGCCTGAGACCTGCCAGACTCCCATCACTGCATGCAGCTGGCTGCTGGCCCACTCACAGCCCCAGGGACCCCCAGGATGACCTCTCTCTGTGCAGTCCCACCCTGTGTCCCCAGCTTGGCTGATGGGGTGAATGGGGACCTGCCCCCCCAACTTGCCCTCCCCCATTTCAGGCCCTCAGTCCCCACCTGTATGTTGGAGTCCCCATTCTCCTCCTCCTTCAGGGTTGGGGGACACTGCTTGGGGGCTTCATAGGTCAGCACGCTCCACCTGCCCCAGCAGAGACCACAGTTGCCCGTGACCTCCCAGCACCCCAGCCTGGGAACACGTGCCTGGGGGGCAAGAACAGGCTTCCTGAGAGGGGTGGGGGGCAGCAGAGAGGCACGTGCCCCATGCTTACCGGTCCAGCATCTTGGTGGTGGCTCTTTCCAGCTTCTCCAGGATCTGCAGCAGCTGGGTGTCATCATCACACAGGCTGCCCCAGCCCAGCACCCGGGCCAGGTCGTTGCCAGTTCCCAGGGGCAGGACGCCCAGCTGGCACTGCAGGAGAGGGACGGGGCAGGGAAGGCTCAGAGCCTCAGGGGAGCTCCCCGTGCCCACCCCTCACAGCACCCCAAGGCGCACGGGGGGTGTCCCAGCCGCGGTGGCTGCGGGTGCTGGGGATGGTGCCAGCCCACGACGGGGGTGCCAGCTGCTCCCGCTCACTTGCTTGTGGAGGCCAAGGGCGTCGATCTCGGAGAGCACCCAGCCCACACTGCCATCCCCCCCACACACCAGGATCCGGAAGGTGGAGAACTTCTGGAAGAGGCGCAGCCTGGGGGAGGAGGCAACAGGAGAGAGGGGCTGGGGGCTGTGCAGGGACCCCCCCCCACCCCACCCCGGGGCCACCCTGGGGTGCCCAGCCCCGCGCTTACCCCAGGTGTGGGCCCCCATTCATGAGGTCAAAGACTTGGGCCGGGTTGAGGAACTGCTTGAACTTGCGCAGGAATTTGACGCCCTGGTTGTCCCCACTCTTGGAGTTGACAAAGGCCAGGAGAGGGCTGGAGCAGGTTGAGGGGCAGGTGGCCTTCCAGAAACCTGCAGCAGTTCCAAGCATGTGAGCTCTTAGCTCCCACCCCCCCCATGGACACTGCTGGAGGCCCTAGGAGAGCAGCCCGACTGTGCTGTGCCTGACCAGGCAGGAGCCACAGTGGTCAGGGTGGCCAGGGAAAGGAGAGATGGTAGCAGGGACTGGGATGTGGTGAGGGATGGGCAAGGCCAGCATCAGGGCAGATCTAGGTTAGGTTCCTCCTCTGTCACTGTCCCCATGGGCACAAAGCATGTCACCAAGCTGACTGTGCCCCCAGCCTGCCACTCCAAAAGGGGCAGCAGTGGTGGGTGCCCAGGAAGGCCAACAGCCCAGCTGGGACCAGCCCAGCAGAACCCCATGGAGCAGGGCATGCTCCCACCCGGGGTGCTCCCAGGGGTGGCACTGGCAGCCAGCAGGACCCCTGGGAATGAGCTGCAGCCCCCCGAGGCTGTACTGTCACCCCCAGCTCTGCCACCTGTCCCTGGCAGGGCTTTGCCAGGGTGGCTGCAAACGCTGCAGAAGTCTCAGGGCTTTGGCAGCCAGCACCAGGCTTTTAAAGAAATGAGATGGGGAGTGAAAGGCAGGGAGGATCGATGGCTGGCCCAGCACCTGCACAGCCCCAGGCACATCTTGGCTGGCCAGAGCCACAGGCTATGGGGCCGGTGCCCACCGGCTCCTTCCCTTGGCAGAGCGGGCAGTGCTGCGGCAGGGAAAGCATCACCCCACGCTGCAGCTGGCACCAGCCCCGCAGCCGCCGCCCGCAGAGCCCCACAGGGGGCAGCCAGGAGCCCCGGTGCCTCCACCGCACGGGAAGCAGCAGCCCCGCAGCCCACCTGGCCCGAGCATCACTCCATCCCTGCTCCCCCCACCCCCAGCTGAGCGGAGCAGATCAGCAAAGCAAAGCACCGGGGGCTGCTGAGTCAGAGCGTGGGCTGCCAGGGAAGAGCCCGCTGCCAGCAGCGCTCATATGCCGGGTGGGGGGACAGCCTGGCAGGGGGACGGGAGCTGGGGCCACGCTGGGCTGCTTCCTAGGGTGGCAGTTGAGCTCAGCAGCAGTCACAGTCGTGCTGGCCTCAGCCAACCAGGCTGCCACGACAGGAGGGACAGGGCAGGGCCACTCCCCTGGAGCCAGCCCAAAGCAGCCCTGGCTCTGAAGCCAGAGGAGAAGCTGTGTGCTGGTTACCCTGACAGCATCCCGATGAGTAACAAGGAGCAGATGAGCCACCGGCTGAGCCGAGGGGGGAAAATCATTAAAGAACAAGGGAAGGAATATCCGGAGGAGAGGAACAGATTTCTCTCAGCAGAGGCCAGCTGGGCCCCTCCAGAGAGGGTAAGGGAGACAGTGGGGAAGTCCCCCCCGGGCCACATGTTGCCCAGCACCCTAGAGCTACCCATGCCAGGGGGAAGCTGTGCTCTGCACCTCCAAAAAACCAGGAGGTTCAGACACTGATAAATAACCCAAGCAAGGGCCTCATCCTGCCCTGAGAGGTGCTAAGGCGCTGGGGTGCAGTGAGGGGCACCCCATGATGGGGGCTAAGGCTGTGGCTGCTGATCCCAGCACAGAGCTGGGACCATGTCCAGGGCCACCTCGAGCAGCAGCCTGGCAGGAGAGACTGAAGCCACATGCAGGGAAGCAGTGCTGCCCCAAAGCACAGCACCCCCACAGCCCTGCACCGGAGTGATGAGCAGCCTTCAGTCAGGGGTGGGCAGGGGAGCACTGACTGGGGTGATCCTGGTGCCCCCCAGGAAAGCGGGCACCAGGAGCCAGAGCCTGCAGAGGGGCTCAGGGAACTGAGTGCCCTGTCCCAAACAGCCTGCCCCCCTCACCCACAGCCCAACCCTGTGCCCTCCCTGGCTCACCATCCGAATCGATGCTGTTCAAGGCAGTTGGCGGGATGATGGACACTTTGTACTGGCCCAGGGGGCACCTCTTCCCGAAGAGCTCCTTGCAGGCGCTGTGAACCTGGGGACAGAGGGACACGAGCACAAGCACAGCTAGGGGCTGCAGCACCAAAGCCTCCAGCCTCAGTTTCCCCAGCAATGCGCCCAGAAGGGCCAGTGCTGCCTGTGCTGGGAGCGGGGCCTTACGATGGCCTTGCACCAGAGGCACCGCCAGTCCTGCAGCCGCCGCACGCTGCCGCAGGCCCGGTCGCAGACGGCGCAGCGTGCGCTGACAGGCAGGTTCCCCTCCAGCCACTGGTGAGGCATGGCCACCTGCAGAGAGGCACGCAGCACGTCACCCCTGCCACCCCCAGGCACTTGAGGGACAGTGGCGCGGCCCACCCCCTTCCCCAGGCACCACGGAAGGGCTGGGCAGAGGATGATGCCCCAAGACACAGCAAGGAAGTCCTGGGACACCTCTCAAGCCCTCTCATCCCTGCCCACCCAGCCCCTCGCAGCCACCAGCACACAGGGCAGGGTGAGGGTGTCCCCAGCAAAAATCAGTGGGCAGCCCCACGTGGAGAGCAGCAAGGTGTCCCCAGGCCCTGTGCCTGCAGAGCCAAGCCCCGAGGCCACACAGTGCAGGGGACAGCCCCAGGGTCCCCCTGGCTCCCGATTTGGGCACAGCAAGGCCAGCCCTGCTGTTGGCTCTGTCCTGCCATGTTCCTCTACTTACCCCGTCCTCATCCTCGATGATTTCAGTGCCAATGGAGGCCAGGGTCGTCCACTTGCAGTTGTTGGTGGCTCTGACAGCACAGCGCTTGTGTGCCTTGAACTTGCAGACTGTGTGGGGAAGAGCAGGCGAGGAGCAGGGATGGTCCCCATGGGGTGCACAGCGCTGGTCCCCAGCCCCTCCGTGGCTGGTGGCAGTTGCTGTCCTGGCAGGCGGCAGGCATTAGCCTGCACCCCTCCTGCTCCAGGCCAGCCCCAGCCCGGGTTCCTCACCCTGGTCCTGGCCCCAGCCCACCCCGCAGGACCCCAGCGCTGACCTTCACAGGAGAGGCCATGGGAGGTGACCCCTGGGAGGGCTTCACGGCACACGTTGCAGAAGGTGGGGCGGGCGTGGGAGCAGGCGTACCAGTTGTGCATGCCCGAGAAGTGCTCCATGTTGAACTGCGTGGCCTGCTGGGGGGCACAGCCCTGCCCCATCAGTCCCTGGGGACACCCACCCCTGCCTCCCAGCTCCCAAGTCACCCCAGCCCCACTCCCGCCTCCCGTCCTCCCCGTGCTAAGGACAGCATCTCCTGTCTGGCAGCCCGAGATGCCCACCGAGGGGTGCCCACTTGCAGATGAAGTGCCCACGCAGCCCCATGCCCACATCACCTCATGGATCTCCCACTTCTGGACAGATTTCAGGGCACTGATCCAATCTTCCATCTCCTTCCTGTTCTCTGCACACAGGATGAGCTTCCGGAACGGCGTGATCACCTGCAAGAGCCACCAGCCCTGTGTTCCACTGCGAGGCCCCTTCACGGCCAGCCAGCCCCCCAGAGAGCACCCCAGCAAACCCTGGGCTACCACTACCAGTGCCACCTCCAGCAGCATCAGGCCACGTTGCAGGGTGCCCCACAGCTCTGCGGGGAGGGGTCTGCAGCGCCTCCCTGCGAGGTGCTGAGGCGGAGGGGCACAGCAGGGAGCCCCCACACCTCCCTCACCGTGAAGCTGTTGTTGATGTTCTTGGTGCTGGTCTCGGCCACGCTGGCGTCAGACAGGTCCACCTCATCAAAGATCAGGGACTGCAGGAGGGAAATCAGAGGCCCAGTCCAGCAGATTGGGGCTCCTGTCAGGTTTGCAGGCTCCAGCCCTCCCAGAGCAGCGTTCCAGAAGCTTCTCCCAGCCTACCTTGGCATCCTTGGCATAGTAGAGCGTCCTGCCCCGCAGCTTGAAGTATCGCCTCTTCCACCTCTGGAAGGAGCTTGTCTGCTTCAGCAACAACCCCTCCTTCACACTCTTCTGCAGAGATCACAGAGTCATGAGCTCCTGCAGCCCCCAGACCCACAAAGCCACATGCCCCCATCCAGCAACACCAGCCCCTGGGTGCCCAGGAGCTAAACAGTGCCTGGAGCACAGATGGGATGTTCAGGGCTTCACACTCTGCTGCATGAGGCCCATTGCCTGCCACACTCTAGGCATGGGTCACTTTGATGTGGGGGGATGCTGCTGGGCACAGCAGCGCTGGTGGTTGGAGGTCTCCACTGGCACAGAGCCAGTCACCTCCTCCCCACCCCCAACGCAGCGCCCGGGACAGCCCTGACTGGCTGCAGCTCCCCGAAGCCAAGGGCAGAGCTGGAGATGGAAAAGCAACCTCGGAGGGGACACAGATGCCCCAGAGCCACCAGGCCTGCGTGGCACTGCCCAGACCCCACAGCCCCAGCCCCCGGGTTGGGGAGCAGGCAGCGGGATGCAGCCAGCCCTGCCTGGCAGCCCCAGCAGAGATCCCAGCGCAGCCCAGCTGAAGCCTGGCTGCCCATCTCCTGCCCTCCCCGAACCGCAGCACCTGCCAGCATTTACCCTCCTCGCAGTGGTGTTTACAGGGCTCAGTTCAGTAGTGTTCGCGAGGCGCAGCTCCGAGCCTGCGCTAAGCAGGGCGGCAGAGATGCTCTGCCATGCCTCGGCTCCGACCGCATCCCCGCTGAGCGCCGCCGGCAGCCCCGGCCAGCCGCTGCCCTGCAATTAGCCGCAGCCCTGGCTGTGTCGGATCGCAGAGCACAGCGACAAGCCCCGGCTGATGGGGAATCAGCACCGGACACCGAGGGCACCTGAGAACCGCAGCCCCGGGGCTCCGCACTCCAGCGCCCAGCCCAAGGTGGCACCCGGGCGGGTACCCACCAGCCTGCAAACACAGCATCCCCCAGCCTCAGCAGCGACCCCCCTGCTCCAGAGCTCCCAGTGGGATGGGCACCAGGAGCAGCAGGAGCCCCCGAGGTCACGGAGAAGCAAAAGCCCCACCGCAGGTGGGTCCTCAGCCCCCCACATGCCCGGCCGCTCCCCGAGCCCCCTGAGCGCTGGGGCATCCTCAGCTCTCTGGCTGCTGAGAGGGACGTTTGAAGCCTTTAGCGCTCCCTGTCAGTGCTTTGCCCACACAGGGCTGGTGCAGGGGTTGGCTGTGGTCAGTCCCCACACCGCCTGGGAGTGTCAGTGCAGGCTCAAACAACCCTGGGGTCCCCCCTGCCAGCACCCACCCATCCCCCCCCCCCAGCCTCCCAGCTGCATGTGTTCCCGGGCTGGGGTGCTGGGAGGACACACAGAGGGGTGGTGAGCCCAGTGCTGCTCCAAGCCCAGGCTGCAACACGGCCAGCAAGGGGAGGGTGGCCTTCTGAGGGCCCCAGCTGCAACCCCAAATCCACACACACACCCCCCCCATGCACCCCAGCAGCCCCTGCCTCTGGTCTGGGTGGGATCCAGCCACCAGTGTCACTTTGCATGCAGCGGGCACGGGGTTTGCTGCAGTCACTGCTTGTGCTGCTAAGGACAGGCAGCACGTGATGGAGAGGAGCAGGAGAACATGAGGGCAAGGAGGAAGAAGAGGCTGGTCCACGATGGTGACCTGAGCTGTCACAGCAGGGCCACAGCCAGCACGCAGCAGGGTGCAGCTGCTCAGCTCTGCCTGGCTCCAAGCGTGTGGGTAGCAGGAAAGCTACACAGGGGGACAGCATCCCCTCCTGAGGTATCCCATCCTGACAGCATCCCCTCCTCAGGTATCCCTTCCTGACAGCATCCCCTCCTCAGGTATCCCATCCTGACAGCATCCCCTCCTGAGGTATCCCATCCTGACAGCATCCCCTCCTCAGGTATCCCTTCCTGACAGCATCCCCTCCTCAGGTATCCCTTCCTGACAGCATCCTCTCCTCAGGTATCCCATCCTGACAGCATCCCTTCCTGGGGGGGCTAGAGATGGAACACCCCCAGCTGCACTGCTGTGACTGCCAGTGGCAACAAGGCATCCCTTGGCCCCAGGATGTCACACTCCTGCCATTCTGGGGACTGCCAGCAGTGTACCAGCCCCAGGCTAGGGCACAGCCCCAAAAGCAAAGGCCCCACGACCTCCACCATGACACCCTTAAGCTTTACAACACCTGCAGTGCAGTGGCTATGGGGGGGGGGTGGAGTGTGTGCCTCAGTTTCCCACTCCCCCAGTGCAGACTAACTGCCCCCAGCACCCCAGCGTGGGGCAGCAAAGCTGGTGTTGAGTAGCTTGGAGGGCACCTCTCCCCACATCCACCCTTGGGTGCTTCCCAAAACATGCCCAGGGTGCCCCAGGCACAGTAGCAAAGCCCAACCCCTCTGCCCCACCATGCACAGCCCTGATTGCCTGTGACTGCCTGTCCTGGCTCTGTCACCCCCCAGCACTGACATGATGGGGTGCAGGTTCAGTTGATACCACTAGTGCCAGCGTGGGGCAGCCAGCCAGCCCCCTCCCTGGGGAAAACGAGGCAGGTCCCCTCTCCAAAACGGGCCCTGGAGCCTGGTTGTGCCACGCTGCCTGGGCCAGCACTGAAGCCACTCTGCCTGGGGTGCTGGGGGGCTGGTCCAGGGTCTCACCCACACCCCCCCAATTTTCTGTCCATGGGGCTCAGGAACAGCCGGCACTGCCCCATGCCAGGAGCTGCTCCCCAGGGGCTCGGAGGTTTTGGACCCCTGCTTTTGGCACTAGGGGCAGGAGGAGACCTGGGAGGCACCTGATGGCCAAGGCCACCAGCAGACCCTGCCCCTGGCAGGAAGCCACCCTGCAGCCTGCAGCTTCCCCTCGCAGACAGGAAGGGTGTGGGGAGGGCAAAGGCCAGCAGCAGGCAGGGCGAGCAGCCAGGGGATGTGCCAGGCTGGCCAGGGGGATGATGTGCCAGGCTGGCCTGGGGGATGATGTGCCAGGCTGGCCAGGGGGTGATGTGCCAGGCTGGCCTGGGGGATGATGTGCCAGGCTGGCCAGGGGGTGATGTGCCAGGCTGGCCTGGGGGATGATGTGCCAGGCTGGCCAGGGGGTGATGTGCCAGGCTGGCCAGGGGGTGATGTGCCAGGCTGGCCTGGGGGTGATGTGCCAGGCTGGCCAGGGGGATGATGTGCCAGGCTGGCCTGGGGGTGATGTGCCAGGCTGGCCTGGGGGTGATGTGCCAGGCTGGCCAGGGGGTGATGTGCCAGGCTGGCCTGGGGGTGATGTGCCAGGCTGGCTGCCCCCCAGCCCTGGACAGGGCTCCAGACATACCCTACAGCCCCCAGAGCAGGAGCACCCCCAGAGCACCCGCAGCACGGGGAAGGGGCTGCCTCTTCCTCCCCCTGGGGCAGGGTCTCTGCACTGCCCTGGGCAGGGGGTGCTGCCTGCACCCCAGGTTAAGCTGTAGCCCCTCTGCTCACCCAGCCTGGGCTTCCCTGGGCGGCCAGCCCCAGGCAGCGCTGCAGGGCGCCCTGGCAGAGCCAGCGCTGACCCCAGCAGCACCAGCAGCAACATGATGTGCCAGCACTTGGAGCAATGTGTGACCTGCCCAGCCACCAGCCCTGGGCTGGCTGCCCCCTGCCCTCCCCTGCCCCACCTGGGCAACCCTCCCTGCTCTCCCCAGCTTGGGGATGCACCCAACGCCAGTGGGATCCCAGAGTGGGGAGGCAAAGGCAGGAACAGAACCCCCCAGGATCTGCAGAGAGACCAGCTGGAGCTGTTGGAGGGCAAGCAGCCCCAGGGCTTTGCAGGAGGACACAGCTGAACAGCCCCTGGCACATCATCCCCCTGGGCCAGCCTGGCACATCACCCCCTGGCCAGCCTGGTACATCATCCCCCTGGCCAGCCTGGCACATCACCCCCTGGCCAGCCTGGCACATCATCCCCCTGGGCCAGCCTGGCACATCATCCCGCAGTGTGTCCCCTGGGACCGGGCTGGTCACCAGGGCTGTCACCCCACAGGCTGGCTGCATGCTCAGCACAGGCAAGGGAGCTCTGAGCTCAGCCTGGGGGAGCTCACCTCCCTCTGGCACTGCACCCCAGCAGGCTTTCTCCCAGGCCAGGGGGCACCCTAAAATGCTGGCTCTTCCCTTGGCCCTAAGGCTGAGCCTTGGAATGCTGCTTTGAATTCCACCCAAGTCTCCCAGCTCTGCCACCACCATCCCTGGGAAGAGCCTGTAGTGTAGCCAGCTCTGCCCACAGCTGGGATCAGCTTCGACAGCGAAGGAGCTGCAGGAGAAGACCCAGGAAGGCTCAGTTCCTCAGGAATGCTGGTGGACACCACACTGGCTGCCCACCCACCCAGCCTGCAGACCTACACCATTCCTGATGGGATCTGCTTGGCCCCCCCCCCGGCGATGCCCTGCCCGAGGAGAGGGAGAGGGGGGTGGGCGCCCCCCAGCGCACTGACCTGCATTGCACCAGCACCATCCCAGGCAGCCGCCTTCCTCCACACGCAGCAGCCCAGCAGGCATGTGCCGGGGTCCGGTGGGGTCAGAGCTCATGCCCTTCCTGAGCCCTCAGGTGCCAGGAGAGCAGGGGAGAGCCAGCAGCCCTGAAAACAGCCCAGCCACAGGGCCACCAGCATCTGCTGGGCCCCCCGTGGGCTGGAGGCGGTTGAAGCCTTATCAGGCCTTGTGATATGGCAGAGCCCTTCCGGGACCGGGCAGCTGGGGGTCGGTGTGCAGGGGGTGCCACAGCCCCGCGGGCTCCACCGCATCCACAGTCCCCAGGGGTGCAGCCTGCTGCCAGTGCAGGGTGCCACATCCCCCTCTCAGTGCTGAGGGGACCCTTGAGAGGAGATTCCAGCAGGGAGGCGATCCGTGCTGCTAGGCAGGGCCGTAAGGCACCACTCCGGTCACCCAGAGGGGATGGGGGATGAACAGGGAGGAGAGGAATTAGGGAAGGAGCCCCCAGAAGAAAGGTACCCCCCCTCTACACCTCATCCTCCAGCTTCCTTTTAGAAATGAGCTCGTGCTTCCCCATCTCCAGCCCCACCAGGCTCCAGGCATCCCACCCGTGGGCATCCCACGCCAGCCCACCCCCTGGCAGCCCCCCCAGTGCCCCCCCCCCCCGCCC
>VZTU01014672.1:0-84481 GCA_013400835.1 Zapornia atra | reverse complement strand
GGGGGGAATTGGGGGCAGATTAACATCAGATGATATTGATATATAAATCATCACCCTCATCAACAATATCAAATGATTAATTTTCCTTAATGACCAGATTCCTTTGGAAGAAGATTATGCTGAACAACACGTGACCAGAAAGTAGTTTCACTGAATTCAACAGGATGAAGTGAAGATGGAAGCATGGCACAGCGCCAGAAAGGATGAGAGTCTGGTGTGAACAAGGGACCCATGGCAGGTGGGAAGGACTGGTGCTGACCTAAACTGCACTATCCTCCAGAGACTACTCATCTGACCCAGGAATGAGCCAGTTCAGGCAGCCAGTCTATCTTTACAGGCTTAGCCTTCTGCCAACAACTCTCCTTGAGCTTTATCACTGTGGTGTGGGATGAACATGGCTGCAAACAGAGGGAAGGAGGGTGCAACCATGGATGAGATGCCAAGACTGACACAGAACTGAGTCCCTGGCAGAAGGGAACGGTGGAGCTGGGTGCTGCTACCACATCTGGAGGAAGTTCTTTGATATAAAAAGCCTAAACTGCAGTGGGTCAGTAAGGGGAAATCTGTTCCAGTGGTGATGGAGGGGAAGGCTGAACCCATCTGCTTTTCTTACTGAAGTTCAGCAGACTTTTGGTGCTATTAAGGGGTTAAGTGGGGTATTCCCTTAAATTTATTTTATCTTTTCAGTTCAATTACTTGCATAGCTTTTAAGACTAAGTGAAAATAAGAGATTCTTTTGAAGCAACACACACAAAACCCCCAAATCAACTGTATAGGGCCCCATGAAAGTTCTGATTAAAGGCAAATTCTTCACAATTCAGAGAGAACATACTCAATCAGTGGTCGAAGAAGAAAACCTCCAGGGAGCAGCAGGAACTAAACAATTCTGATAAGGTTTCTGTGACTTTCCAGCAAATTGTAATTCGTTCTTTTATATTTCTTCAATGAGAAGTCAAGCATTGCAGTCCCAAACCTTTAAATCAAATGATTTGCTGGGCATCAGGCGTTCAACTTTCACCACCTACTATAAAATATTGACTCTGCACATTCATTCATTTCTACCCAATAATTGATTCTTCTTTTTTTCCCTCCTTTTCTCCAGTTGCAGGCCTACAACAGTATTCCAGGAGGGTGGCTTAATCAAGATTTAGTTAAGGAAAAAGAGACTCTCAGCATTTTCAAGTCTTAATCTTGTCTATACCACATAAGTATGTATGTAATTTATTTTCTTAATGAGATGCTTTTACTCTTTTTCCCTACTATCATTATTAATTCCAAATCTACCCTGCACAAGAGCCATCCATAGTTTACACCAAGGCTTCTGCTTTAACTACAAACTTGGTGTTGCTCTGCCAAAGGACCAAGCTTTATGTTAACTTTTGCTTAACAACCTCCTCAGCTGGAGCCTGACTGTAAATACAGCTTGGTCTGGATGGGGCAGAGCAGAGATTTCATTCCCTTTTCTGGTAAAATGAATACTTCCTTACACCCTCAGCCCAAACATCATCCACTCAGGACTGCAGTTTCAGTTTTGCTGTGCTGCTTACAGAGAGGCCTCTCAGAGGTTCTTGGTTGGAGGAAGGCAATGCTCCATCACTACAGCCGCCCTGCTCGGAGGGAGTTGCATGTCTGGGGCTCTGAAGCTCATTTGGTTGCTCAGCCTGACCCTTAAATAATTAAAAATGGTTTCTAAAGTACAGCAGCTGCATGTAAAAAATGATGTGCATACGTGCACACAGCTTGTGTAAGAGCAGCACTCATATGCAGACACTCACACACATTTACATTCCACTGTAGCAAACTACATATATAAAATTAAGGGAAAAAACCCCAATTTTTCCCTACTAATTTGATGAATAAAATGTGTATACATGTGAAAAAGAGTAGAAAAGGATATTTTTAAGCCATAGCAGAACATTCAGGGTGAAAATGGTGTTGTGTAAGCAGTGAATATTTTTTTCATACAGAGTATCTGAAGTGGCACAGTACCCACTCTGCCAGACATAAGAATGATACAAGAAGTTGGAACAAGAAGGGGTACCTTATTCTCCATCAACTCTTCTAATTGCTTGAAAAAAAATCTTACAACGTTTCAGCTTTTTCTTCTATAAATGTCTGAATGGCTTTTGAAATGTCTGTTAAATCTATTTGGCCAGACACTCTCCACCTGTCTTGCCACACACAGACACCTCTTTTCTTTTGGCTGGACTTTTCAAAGCTGTTTGGCTCAAAAATGGCTGAACATTTTTCCATTCAAAAAACCCCCCAAACAAAGTATTCAACCCTAAGTTTTCAGCTTTATCATTAAGCCAGTCCTATTCCCTTGAAGAAACATTCAGTCTCTCACCAAGCTGGAACAAAATCAAGCGTTCCATTACAATAAAAATCTCAGATTTTCAATTATCATAGAATCATAGAATGGTCTGGGTTGGAAAGGACCCCATGGATCATAGAGCTCCAACCCCCCTGCCACAGGCAGGGCCACCAACCTCCAGGCCTGGAGCTACACAAGGTTGCCCAGGGCCCCATCCAACCTGGCCTTGAACACTTCCAGGGACGGGGCATCCACTACTTCTCTGGGCAGCCTGTTCCAGCACCTCACCACTCTTTCTGTAAAAAACTTCCCCCTAATATCTCATCTAACCCTTCCTTCCTTTAGTTTTAATCCATTCCCCCTTGTCCTGCCATTATCTGCCCTTTTAAAAAGTTGAATCCCCTCCTGCTTATCAGCTCCCTTCAGGGACTGGCAGGCTGCAGTGAGGTCCCCCCGCAGCCTTCTCTTCTCCAGGCTGAACCAGCTCAGCTCCCTCAGCCTCTCTTTGTAGGGCAGGTGCTCCAGCCCTCTGAGCATCCTGGTGGCTCCTCTGAACCCTCTCCAACAGTTCCACATCTTTCTTGTACTGGGGGCCCCAGCTCTGGACACAGGACTCCAGATGGGGCCTCACGAGGGCAGAGTAGAGAGGGACAATCCCCTCCCTGTCCCTGCTGCCACCCCTCTGCTGATGGAGCCCTGGACCCCATTGGCCTTGCAAGCTGCAAGAGCCACTGCTGGCTCATGTTAAGTCTCTCATCCACCAAACCCTTTCTCTCATCCATTAAAACCCTTCAGTTAAGGTGATAGTTTCTGTCACCATTTAGATACTACCACTGGAAAAAAAAAAGGCAAAAAGATTACTGTTCTGCTTTACAACAGAGACATGGGGAAATGCTTGGGAATTGGGACCTTAGCTTCATAACCAATGCAAAAAGACAGCAGTAGCCTAGTCTGCAGCTTCTAACCCTCACTGCTATCTGCTGCCTTCTCCCATGTTCAATCCCTTCCCCAGGCATCCAACAGCAGAGGTACCTCCCCTGTAATTCAATGAGAAGTACTGGCATCAGAATGAGGTACAGAACCTTTGCCAGCTACCTTCTAAGCATGCTTTACCCAATTAAAGAAAAAGTATGCCTAATTTTGTTTATGGATTTGTAGGAATGAATCAATCCTTCTTGGTAGAAGGTTGAATTATTCATTTGAGTTTTCACTAGACTTTCTGTCCACATTTTACAATGAAATCCATGTTTTCATTTTAGTAATGGAGGGGGAATACGTTTCTCTAAATACTTTCCTGGCCAGTGCTTTAGAAGGTACCCACACAGCAAAGGCTGGATTCTGTTGGATGAAAAGACCAGAGAAGTAACATCCTCTGAGTTGCTACAAAATGAAGGGAAATACAGGGGTTTACTGGTTTCTGTTCAGCAGTTAGCACAATCTACTATGCTTTTTGGGAGTTCAAAACAATGTGCACCGCTATTCCCCACTCACAGCTGGCAACACCTCTATTGGAACCACAGAAATGAGCTGAACTTCTGTGCAACAGAAGGAACCATGGTTAGATGTCCACAGAGCCTGTTTGGAATATTCCTCCTACTCCCCCAGACTACATACACAAAAGAACTGGGTGCTGGGAGGTGGAGTAACTTGTGTTTTCTGCAGGCTGCTATCAAAAAGTAGGAGTACCGCAAGAGATAAGGTCTCTACAGTGTGTATGACTCTAAAGAAAACACCTGATGTTAAGGAGTGCCTAGCAGGATGGATACAACACAGATGACATATTGAGAAGCAGGGCTAATGCTCAACTTCATAGAAGAGGAGGTTTTTTCTATTATGTGATGAAACGAAACCTCTAGCAACAAGAGTAAGAGCAACTCATTTGTGGTAGATGTGGACTTGATTTGTCAAGTACTTAAGCACACGACAAGCTTTAAAAGTGAGTAGGCTCATTTATTCCAGCTGTACCCATCCACTCAGAATAATAGATAATAAAATATTAAAACCTGAAACAGGTTTGAATATCCTGTTGAATTGGAGCATGAATAATGAAGTTGTGAAGTAATTCAGTCCTACCTGAAACAAAACAGAGATTCAAGGGAAAGAAATAGCTATTCCCTCTTTTCATTAAGCCATACTGCAAATATTTTTTGTCTTTTCCAATGCTTTTTCATCATTCTGTGCTCAGCTATGCAAATGAACAGATGAACACAGGCCAAGGAATATTTTTCTTATTCAAGTATAAATTGAATACAATCTTCTGACTGTATCCTGCTCCAAAACCAAAGTTTACATACTACAGAAAAACCTATTTTGCACCTCAACACCAAAAAAAACCAACCAAAGGGGAGAAGGGTGGAGAAAAAAGAAAGGAAAAGGGCATATACAGTGGAATACAGAAACTACTCTGGAATACAAGAGTACCTCAAAGTCTCATTTGCATAGAAATGGGTGGTTGTTCTAACAGATATTTCTCTTAAAAAGATGCCAATGAATTTAAAAGCTACATATTTGCCAGACCTGCCCATTATTCTTGACTGTATCACCGTGCCAGTTATTTCAGATGGCAAATGGGATTAATAATCGTAGGTTAGAACAAGATCACCTAACATAATCTATTTCCTATATTGAGATGCAAACCAGGGCATCAGTGTCACAGCAGAGACAAGGGCCACAGCTGTATTTATTCATGCAGTTCTCCCCTCTTCCCCAATCACCACCTGACACTGCATATCAGGTCACTTTTTCAAAGCAGAGACAAAGAGTTTCTTTTAAAAACAGCTTCAAGACACCCCATTTTTCTTTTCTTTTTCAAGTATATACACCTCTTCACAATAAAATTTTAGCAAGATCAGGTACTCTTCTGTCTTTAAAAAAAAGTTATGATGGGAAAATGCTTATTACTTTTGCCCTGCTGCACTGCTCTTTTGCAAAACTGAGCCTTATTCTTTAATGAGCCTTTGCTCTATACACCAGTGCTGCATCCACCAAGGGTGCTTCTGAAATTGTAAGTAAAAGCAGTCAATATTCATTCCCCTGTCAGAAGAAGAGTCTGTCTTACCCAGTACAAACAGCTAAAAGCACCTACTCGAAATAATACAGTTCATCATCTAGGCCTGTTGCTATCATGAACAGATGGAGGTAAGGTGATTAAATTTCTTCATTTTGATGGAAAGAACAAACACTCTCCTAGACAGCCATAACACCTCAAACCACTTAAAAATAAGTATTAAAATGAGATTTTCTCTACAGAAGAGTTTAAGTGAGGGCATCTACAACTTCTCTTTTAATGTACTATATCCTGCCTACATTATCAAATGATTTGGTCTTTCATTCTCCTGTAAGTATGCTAGATAGACTGTCTATAAATAGATTCATAATAAATTACTCATCTCACCAAGATGAATTACCAAATTGCGATTCCTAAAATATCTTCCCTTTTCATCCTCCCTAATTGTGAAATGAGTCATATAAACCTTCAAATTTTCATCAATTCCTAAAGTATAGTAAAGGATTAAACACTTTCCTGATGTATTATGCATGGCATTTCCTTTTACTATGCAATAGCAAGACAGACAAACATAACCCTTCATTATACGACAGGCGCTGGATATGACATCAGGCACTTGGCAGGTAGAGGTGATGCTGGCAAGGTTTTCAAGCTGGAGATTTACTGTCTGTGTCCATCACCCTTCACATCAGGCCCTGGTTTGGAGTGAGAGGGTAGTACTGCACTGTGACATTACACAGATAAGTACAGTCCCGTAACCAGTACTATCTACTTCTCAACACATCCCACTGCTGGCTCAGCCATCCTGGCTCATCAGTGGATACCTCAGAAAAGGCCAGATTCTCCAGTCCCAAGCACTAATGGACAAAGAACCCAATATAAAATCCTTTATCACCCTGATCGTTAATCAAATGCTCCTCCACACAAGCAGGAAAACACAAGCCTTGACCACAAAGCAGCTATCTCAAGAGGGTGCAGGAGATTGTCTTCCAAGGAAATGGAAACTTCTGCTCCTCTGTCCCTACTTCAGAAGGGATATCACCACAGAGAGGGTAATTGGCACAGGAACATCTCGAAATTCCATCCAAATCTAACAGCTCAATTTTTATTGTGGTTTCTTTCTAAGGAAACATTTGCCATTTTTCTTTATCCTGCCACAAGGGAGGCAATTACAGAACCTCTACAAGTTTTCCTCTTGCTTCCTAAGGCTATTTTCAAATTCAGGTTTTAAGATTCATTTTAGGCAACTTCAAAATGCCAAAAAGCATTCAACTTGCCAGTGCCTATAAATAATGGCAGATTCATGTTAAAGTGTATTTACACATCAATTACTTAAGACTCAATACTACACACGCTCTTGAAAAATACATTACTCTTGATTATAAATGAAGACAATTCAATTATGCATTTTAAATGCACAGTTCTCCTCACATTTTCATAAATATTGGAAAGATGTTATTAGCCTCTAAAAATGCTTCAATGAAATGAAAGAATGCCTTTTCAATACTTTAAGTGCTCTAAAAGACTAGTCATTTCACATTAATTCCTGCAAAACTGCAAGGCCACGTTGGAAGAAATCCTTGTTGAAGTTCTGTTTCTCACCCAATGGATCCCTAATAAAAACGTGGGGAAATGCCTAAATTACTCCTAACAAATCAAATCCTACAGTATTTATAAAAAAACCCTACAAGCTGCTCCAATACCCTTGGTTAAAGGCAAAGTATTTGTACAAATTTCTGAGGCAGAAAAACACAATATGCCTTTGTCAACTTTTCACAGCTTTACAAGATGTTTCTGAGCTCTAACAGATCTTTTCTATCTCTACAAACTGTCATCCTACAATAGTAATCTCCAACTTTTGGCAAGCATAGAAAGCCAAGGCATTATTGCCCATAGAAACCTACTAATCAGAGCTTTAGATTGAGGGTTGTTCTCTGAAAGAGGAAAGGAAACCTCCAGTCCATTCACTGGCCCCTAAGCAGGATCAACTCATCCTGAACGATCCAGGATGGGTTTTTTTTTTTTTAACTAGTTCTTGAAAACTTGCTTTGCTGGATAGCTTTAATTTCCTAAAATAAACTGCTCTAGGACTGGAGAACCTTTTCTGCTGGATGATTTTCAGAGCCACTAACCTAAATTTCTTTGCTGCATTTAAACCTTTCTAGTTCTCGCCTCGCCGAGGCAGACACTGACCTGAAGCACTGGCCAGATTAATCAGGTTAAGTGAAGGTTTCCTTCGCCTTTTTGTGTCTGGTTCCTCTTTCAAGGCTTGAGTCTTGTGTATTTTGAATAAGAGAAAAGGACAGGCTCTCTCCCTACAGGTTTATGGGCCGCCAAAGCAAAAGGGTCTCTCTACATGCTATTAGGAGATAACACTAAGATGAAATAGTATAAACCAGCTTCCATGTGGTATACTTCAATGCTTGATTAGACATCATCCTATACAAATGTCAAAACTGCATCACAAAGCCAATGGGTTTACTGTTTGACTTTCTTTTTTAAAATATAAGATTTCACTTCTTCAAAAACACTGCTGATAGAAACCTGCCAGTAGGACAGGGCTCGGTAATGAGCATGAAGGGACAGTGATAAGTCTTATCATTTCCATAGCACATAATTTCTTTAACGGACTATGTAATTTCTGATCAGTGTTTAGAGCAGTCATCTACAGTAGATTAACATTATAACCCACAGTTCAGAAAGAAGGGGTAAAAACACAGCAGTCAAAGCCTGAACTTTCAAAAGCATCCATTAAATTCAAGTGCCACCATTTTCAGACATCCAAGTGGAGCTATGCTGAAGTGTGAGCACTGGACTTGCAGTACACGGTAACACACAAGATGTCTTTCACTACAGTAACTCTTCAGCTACAGCTTTTAGAGTACTGAAAACAGAGTATGATGCTTCACCCTCTTGT
Organism: Zapornia atra; assembly: GCA_013400835.1. Taxonomy (NCBI): domain Eukaryota; kingdom Metazoa; phylum Chordata; class Aves; order Gruiformes; family Rallidae; genus Zapornia; species Zapornia atra. The sequence continues at coordinate 76,243 of VZTU01014672.1, read as the reverse complement.
ATGAAACAGAAAAAGCACGCAAGGCATACAGACTTCTCATGCTGTGTGTAAAGAGCTGGGTAATGAAGTGTGCAAAGGGTGCATGATATTTGAATGTGAAAGCAAAACGATTTCTAATGACTATGTAGGAACAGGGTTCCTCAGCATTACCTGAAATGACATGTAACCTGACAAGTCACACAAATCCAGTGCCAACACTCCATCCTATGCCCACAACTGAACACTATTTACATTGCTGGTTTTTTTCTTCAACATTACACACGAACTGACATAGGCTGCATGTGTGATAGGGACGGGTTATCCTACTGATTTCTGGGTGTGCATTACTGTAACCCTGAGAAATCCACTAATGACAATCAGCTGGTTAAATGCAGGAAATGCAGAACAAACTGTGTACAACCAGCCTGTGCTCTGATGAGGATAAGGCTCACGGTCACAGCAAGTGTGGCCATTTTAACTTTTATATTTTTAAAACCTCTACACACTATTTTTCATTTGACTTTTAAAGTTGAATAGTCTGCTTCCTGCTCTCCAAAGCCCCCTCCTCTCGCTCTACACGAGACTCCCAGGACCAAGAGCAATGATAACCATCCTCACCACCGGGCAAAGGCAGCCCTAGAAGAAAAATCAAATGAGTTTGTTCTTCATTTCTGCATGTTGCCTTTGATGTTCAAGCTGCAACTCTTCCTCTCAGTCAAGACTTGACTGATTGGCATGACAAACGCTGCAACAGGCCTTCTGCAGATCCCACTGAACTGCTGTACACACTGCCTGCACTCCCAACTTGGCTGCTGATATGATTTTTATCTGATGCCATTATAATGTCTCAGTGCCCATTCCTGGATCAGGAACACCAAGGGACGACATTCCTCTCTTTTCTCCCAGATGATTTGAAATGATGCCTCAGTGGGCAGGATGCAGGGAATGATAGGTTGGGAATAGAATAGGCACCTGGCACCTCCCAAGAACCTCACTGGCCAAACCCCCTTCTTGGCTCAGGCTTGTAACCCAGCACTCAGACACTACACACAGGCCTCACCGAGTAAGACAGATTTTTGTGCAACTTCCCAGACAAAATGCTCAGCTATACTGAGAAGCCTGGGTATAAACCATACTCAACAGAGCCTCTTCCCCCTAAAACTGGGAGTAGGTCCTTGTATAAAGTAGCAGAGTGAGAGCAAACAGTCCAGAAGCCCACTGATGTAGTTACTCCACTCGTAACTGCCTGAATGTTTGCAGACTCTCAATTGTCTTAACTGAACTAGCTCACTCAATTCTGAATTAATTCACCCAAAAGAAAGACCAAATAAATTACACAAGGCAAGTTTATTTTTATTTCTGAAATCTGAGAAAAGAATATCCCAAATCTTGCCTCTTGTTATCCCTTCTGTTGCCACATAACGGACTGCAATGCTAAGAAAACTAATACTAAAAATCCCTCAAGCCACAAGGATAAACCGGTGATAAAAATGTCTTATATAATAAGGATGGATAAACTGTATTACTTTCACACCACGCACAGCTGAAAAATAAGTGAATTGCCAAATTATGATTTAATGATACCCTCTTTCAGAATTCTGGTCGCTCTCTCAGATGCCTGGAAAAGAAAAGCCCCGAGTCCTCTGCTTCACAGGCAACTTAATGGCAAAACACATCACTGCCATTATTTTTCCATCACCGAGGTGGACAGAGGGAGATGTATCTCCCATAAGCAAACAGATGAAGCAAAGTGACAGGAATAAGAATGCCTATTCCATACTAATAAAACAATCTGAATTTGGACCAAAGAATAGCGAAAGGAAACAAAACGAAAAAACAAATTATGTTTCATATTAATTGTGTGTTCAATATTAATTATTCCCTGATTATGATTTAATAAATGCCAATATGGAATATTTTTTCCAGAGAGATGTTTGTCAATCTGTCAATAGTATTTTGCTTACATGACAAGCAAACACTTGTTAACATCAATTGATTTGATAAGTCTTTAGTCATACCATCAACAACAGGCTTCAAAAGAGGTTGTCAAAGGAGCTTTAGAGGGAAAAGGAGAACAAGAACAAACAACTCTGGCCTTTAACTGCCCATATTTCAGTGTTACTTTCTATTGGGAGACAACTGTTAAGTTCAGGACTAGAGCCAGTCAATGGCAAAACAAATTTGCTTACAGCTTACTCACATTGCTGAATTTTAGCTCCTGTTAGGAATGAGAACAAAGGAAAAGGAAGGTCTATAGCCAAAAGCCTGAGGAAAGACTGTGAAGTCCTTTCTCTGGGTCACACCTCAAGTACTCATGCCATTTACGTCAGCAGTAATGGGCAACTCTCCTATACCACTAACCTATATGATATTATTTGTATTCCTTCAAGACAGCATGGGAGAAAAAGGTAGAGGATGTGACTTGCTTCAGGTTGTAGGTAAGATGCTTCTGGCCTTTGCACTGTTGTCACTAAATACATCTCACCAAGAACCTAGTCGTTATGGGCTCTCATACTCACAAGGGTATGAGATTCAGAAACACGATTCAGCCAGTCCAACTTGATGTTGACTCTCTCAGCAACATAAATAAAGAAGCTGATAGACACACTTGCAGGAATTTAGAAGTGTCATCTGTGGGATGACACCAGGACAAAGCAAAGGGCTGAAATGGGAACCAATCTTCAGTGCCTTGGATGGCAGATTTATTGACAAGACTGGTTTTTGCAGCTTTAGCCTTTCCAAAACCTTGTCAAATCCTACAGTCATATAGTAAAAATAACAGACCAGGTCTTCAGCATGAATAAAAATGAGTACCTGTTGTGCTTGGTAAGGATATGAGAGTACTCAAGGATGAGGACTTCAGCAAGGATGGCTGAAACAGCACTTCATACCTACAGGGGAGAGCCAGGCATCATTCAGAACCTCTGAAATACCGAAGGAAACAAGCTCTTCTACTTGACTGTGGGACAAAAAGGAGCAATGAAGTTCCTGCAGTGTGTCCCAGCAGTCCAAGCACCCTGAATCGACCCATCTGCCCCTTTCCTGTTATGACTTGAAAAGAGGGAAGATGGTTCATTTTCTGCCAAAGCAGATGCAAGGCACAAGCTCACAGAAACAAGACAGGCAAGAAGGAATTTTAAAAAGCCTGAACAGACTCTGGAATTTAGACAGTGAAAAGAAAGGAATTCAGAACCATTGCAATGACCTGTCTGACCTGGGAAGTATTGGATATGGCAGACTGCAAACAAGACCAGCAGAGTATAAAAGGGTCACTGACTCCAGAGGCAGCATTTCCATCCAAAAGCTAGCAGGTAACCTTTTACAACAAAAAAACCCCCAACTTTTTTATTTATTTATTTTTTTTAAAAAGAATTATAGGCACTGACAACAGCCAGATTAAACCAGCAACAAACAAGCCAAGATCTTCGTTCTTCTCTAAAACTATATCCCCAGCTTCACTAAATCAAATCATGGCATACTTGTATTTTTTTGCTTTAGTAGAAAATAGACATTATAAAGGCAACTAAAGAGAGGGACAAAGACCTAATTTCTAAGTGTGGTTGAACATTTCCTTCTGGAAGATTTCTTCCCTTGCAATATCCTTAACATTGCCAGTGCTGTATTTCAGTGCAACTAGAAGATGGTGCTTGTCCTCAAGACTTACTTTTTTTTTTGTTTAGTCATTCCTCAGAGGCTCAGTGTTGTTTGGAGACATTTACAACAATTCAGTGCCCCTCAAAAGCAAATTTTTATCTTCTCAAACAAGGTAGGAATCGGGTCAAAAGTTGCAGGGAACTGACTGACCAGATACAAACCATGAATGCTGCATTAGCCACAATGACTCTTGGGATAGAAACCTGCTATTAGTTAAGAGAAGAGAGGATTCATTCAATTATCTTGCTGTATATTAGTAAGGTAACGGCCATGGTGTATGAGGAGGTGAAATAACAGGTATTTACTATCTTTTCTGAACAGAATGAAATAAAACATGATTTATTTTTTTAATGCTGTTGCTTACACATGTACATTCCCCAGAGCATGAGGCTTCGCAAGCATCCCCTTCCTCTGTGCCATACCAAGTAACAGAGGCAAAGGGGGAACGTAAGGGAGCTGTTCCATGATTCATCTTGTGAATGGAGAAAAAAAATCAGAAAAGGCATTCAAAAGGAAGAGAGGAGGCAACACATTCACAAGTTGTGCTGCATTTAGGCTACAGCCTTCAGCATCCCCAGCCAGTCAACGCCAGGAACAGCACAGCTTCAGTTGTGTGCAGACACAACTGTCAGTGTCCGTTTCAGGTCCTTCCCATGGTACTTTCCCCACTGTCTCAGTCAGCATAGCCTCACTAGCCCTGGTGTAAGCAGCTAGTGTTAACGTGAAATTTCTAAGCCAAATATACAATAAAAGGAGGATACATTTGCAAGTCAAATGTTGGGCATGCAGATGGTATATAGCTGAGACCTACTGAAATGCCTTTTCCCTTTAAAATTGTTTAAATTCAGTAAGTTTCATCACCAAAATTAATACCTGCTGTTTGTGCTGTAGCAGGCAGACGCTATTTAGCACAGTGATAATCATCAGCTAAGTTGTATATCTAAGACTTTACTGCACCTGCTCCTCCACCACTAACACAAGTTTCAGAACTAAATTACCTCTCAGCCAAACCTTGATCATCACACGAAGCACGCGCTGCAGAACAGCTCAAACACGCACAAACAAATCTTCTTCTAATGTCCTGGGAATAACTAAAATTCACACAAATGAAGACAAGCATAACAGTGTCTACTAGCATCAGACAATGAGAGAAACTATCAGGTCTTCTAGCATGAATCTTAAGTCCCATCCTGCCTCCCTTGCTGCTTCTTCTGCAGGTCTGGGTTCTTTTATGCATGTTAATGACTTTGAGCCTGTAAGATCACCAAGTGGAAGGAGATAACTGGCACTCCTCCTATGGGTCTCAGGAAGAACATAACCTAGGCTGGAAAGACAAAAGGTCAGCATGACCCAGATCTATGAGAGTGCAAAAGGATCCAGGAAAAATATTCTAAATATTGCAGATGACTCTCCAGCATAGTTGAGCCATCAAGGTACTGTGTGCCTTAAAAACCTGCAAGGAGAGTTACAACTGCCAAGAGCTTACAATATGAAGTCAGCCTGGGTTTATTTTGTACTGTAAATCTTCTTTCTGATTTTGCCTTGAAATTTTACTCAATATCCTCCTCTATCTGAAGAGTCACAACATTTTGTCACTCGCTGCGATTACCACAATTACAGTGCTGCAATTTCCACAGGAAGGTGGTATTTAGCAGAGTTAATATCACACACACAATGAACATCAGGAAAACAGACAGAAGCACAGAAGGACAAAAAAAAAGGAGGGAGAGAGAAAGGAGATAAAGCCAGATCTGCAAAAAGAAACAACATGTTTAAAAAGGACTTTGGCAGAGATCCTTAGGTGCAGGAGGTGGAGTTGATGATCAAAGCCCTTTGAGAATTTTGCATTAGTAAAAAATATCTGCAGCAGCTGGAGTTGTGGCTATACACAAATCATGACTCTGCGTTGGCGGGGATGGTCAGCTGGCGCCTCTCCAACGCCTTGGCCCGATCAATATTATCTCAGTCTATATCCTACTTCTGTCTGCAGAGGGGACCAACGACCTCAGCACGCTAACATGCATCTCCAGAAACAACTTCTGCTCAATACACACAGACTAATGTCTTGTTTTTCAAAAAGAAAAGAGCAACTGCATCTCCATCTGCAAAAGGAAGCGTTAGAACGCTGATTCCAGCCTGTGAATGTTAATTAAACACAGACTACTATCCTGCAGCTTATTCCAGCTTGGAAAAGTACAAATCAGCCTTGAGCATTAGCAATTTGCTAAATTTACATTTTCCTGCTCACTCTGCTGGGGCAGTACACTGCTAGGAATAATATTTTCAAGTATCTAAAGCTCCCCACAAATTCCACTGTAGGAGCCAGATGTTCAAAGTTCAGCACAGCAATGCCCAGCATCACCACAGCTGCGTTTCTGTGCTGAACTGCCTTCAGAAAGCATTAACTCGAGACCGAGCAAACCTGAGTGCAGCCCAGGAACTGAAAAGCCAGTCCAGTGGTTCAGAGCAAAATCGTTTCCTCTTGGATTCAGTAACTTGTCCTCTATGTTCACCCCATTATCTGTATTTTTCAGCATGCTATGCTGAAACAACAGTCCCATGACACAGCTGCGTTACTGCACAGGGACTTTTCCTGTCTGAAACCCACTTTTGGGGCTTTTTTACCTTTGGATCAGCAGTCAGCAGTTTGAATGCTTGATATACTTGTGCTTCTTTCACGCCTCCACCGAGATCCAAGAAGTTGGCTGGCTTTCCACCGTTCAAAGATATTATATCACAGGTTGCCATTGCAAGTCCAGCTCCATTGACTATAATTGCAAACATCAAGGGCTTATATTTCGCATAAAAGTACATAAAAATTGTGGAAAGGCTAAAAAATGAATCAGCAAAACCATATAATATGGACCAAAGAGTTACATAAACATTTATTTCTAAACAGGTCAGTGCCTATTCAAGGGTATCCAGTGCAGCAAATAATTCAAATCTGGTGCGTACACATCAACATTTACATTTCTTTATGGCTTTATCAATCTCAGGACCTAGAAATGCACCTTTCCTAAAGCATATATAAGCACTGGAATGGTAATTGGGGCAATGCAAAAATTTCTGATTTAAAAACAGACACCACAAATTTCTGGGGATAGTATTCACATCATGAGATGTGAAGGACAGACCGACTCCTTAAGCTTGTTCTGATAGAGGTGGGTGATGCTTTACATTACTGTAAACAGATGACTAAATTTGGGGGACAGTATCAGATGCTCCTGAAACTGCCTTTTATTGTGTATTTGCACCAGCCTGGAAGCATTCCCATGGGCATGAACATCACCCAAGCTCGAAAAAGTAAAGGAGAATTATTTTTCCCCAGCAAGTTGCTCTTGCTGGACAAAGTGAGCATGTCTCCATTAAGTGAGCATGTCTTCCATGTCTCCTCTAATTCAACAGCAGTATCTAATTCTAAAAGAATGCAGGAGTGTTGCCAATTATTGTTTGCTGGTTTGTTTTGTGGGTTTTTTGTTTTTCTTTTGAGTTAAGATTAAAATCTTACTGTCATTTACTGAATTAACTGCAACACGTTATCAGCATCTTCTAGATCTGTGGTTAAAGTACACACCTAAGGCAATGTAAACTCTGAAACATTTTCTGAAATCAATCATTTCACCAAGCTGAGATGAAATGACGAATTCAATTAGATTCACAGTAAAATGTTGTACTGGCTAAACGAATTTGTACAAAATGAAAATTATTTAAAGCATAGCTGACGTTTTTACTTATCTCTTCTAAACAAGAGAGTAATTTTTGTTCTACAGAAACTTCAAGAAAAGTAAGAAGCAGGCATTTTCCTTTCAACAGCCAAGCGTTTCTTTAGCATGCTTTGTTAAAGGGAAATGGGAGTTTGATGTTAATTCCCATTATATGGGAATATAATGTTCTTGCAGTCTCTTTTAACTAACAGTCTTATTGTTGAAAATTAGTGATGGAATTTTCATGACTTTTCTGGTTTTAATTACTGCAAAGACCAATTGCATCAGCTTGAACCATTCAGCAGGTGGAAACCCCCCAGGTTCCCCCTCAACCTGCCTTCTCCCTAACACCACCCATGCCCTGCCTGTCTGCTGTGGCCTTCAGCACAGCTTCAACAGGATGTTTAGTGTCATTCCTGCAAGAACTCGTGGAAGGACAAACCTCAGCAAAATAGACTGAAATACTGTCAAGGGTGGATTGGATGTCAGAATGTAAACAAAGTCTGTACACTGAAAAAGTGTGAATTTGTCTTCAAATGTCTGCTGGATTTATTTGTTCTTACCAAAGCAAGCAATATTTCCATCCAGTCCTATGTATTTCAAGTCGTATTTGGCAGCTTCGTTCTCTATAGGCTCGTTCTCAGACTTGTCATCCATGGCAAATATTTCTTTTTGCCTAAATTCTGCATTGTCATCAAAGTTTATCTTGGCATCAAAGCAAACAACTGAAAAAAACCCAGAAAACAACACAAAGGCATTTAGAGATTAGTCAGAGCTGCTGCAATACTCCAAGAACTACTACAGCGAGGAGGGGGGGGGAGGTTGGCTCAGGGACTGATGCTGTTTCCAACATAGGATCAGCTGAAGTTGTAGCACAGAGTCCAGTACAGGAGGGAAGGTTTTCCTTAAATCCTATACTGTGCAAAGGTACAGCAAGCAGCTCCACACTGCAGAGTCACCTGCCTTTGTCACTGCATGACCTGTGCCTGCTTTAAACAAAGTTCCCATAAGTTATGAAGGCAGATTTTATGATTTGGACACTAATTTCAGAAGTGACTCCACTTTCAGGATTTATTAACAGATCTGTAACAGGTCAGCAGCCCAAAACAACGTTTGGTAGCACGAACTCGTTTCTAGTTGAGCAATACAAACTGCTTTCCTTAGCCCTATTTTTTAATTTGTAATGTTATTAGCTATACACACATTATTTCCCTAAAGATCTAAATTAAACCAACGTTAAGCCACTCTCTGTGTGACAAATTATCCAAAGATGACTTTTCAATAAAGAAAATTTTAAAAGTAAATACAACACTTCTTGTCAACGTCAGCATCTGCTGTGCTTGTAAAGGCAAATTAAGAAGTAGCTCAACCTGACTATATTAAATTACAGATACAAAAGACTAGCTAATAGTCATAATATTCACATAAAAACAAACAGTAACAGAAACACACGTACAGTGAACTGGTTATTTGCCTATTTACCAACCAATTATTTCTATGGGTTTGCATAGGCAAACACCTCATTAGTTTAAAATGTTCTAAGTAAATGCAAGACTATATACTTATAATTTCACTATTTAAGTCCTTTTGGCTTGTGCTATATCCAGATTGTAATTACTGACTGAAGTATAATTAATTTCTCAACGCAAACCAGTCAGATTCAAGTGCCTTTAAATGCTGCATCCAGAAAAATCAAACAGTTTTCCTTCTGCTCTCTGATTCCCATTGCCATTGAAACGTAGACACGGTGTGTATGCACGTGCTCATGGGCACTGCACAGGTCTGCACAACTAGAGGTCAACTACAATGAAAAAGATCATTTTTAGTATTTGATATAGATACCCATCAATTAAAACAACTAATCACACAACCTTTTGGTGGGCAAATACTCCTCTCCTTTTCTTTTTTCCTTTCTTTTTTTAAATACCCTTGCTTAACTTGAGAGAAAATTTCTAAGCAAAGAGCACACAAAACATTTACACAATCAAGAGTCTTGCTTGTATGTCTTGTTTGGCATTGGGGTTTTTTGTTTTGGTTTTCTGACTCAATATATGTAGGTTTTTTGGTTGTATTGTGGGGTTTTTTTTTTCTTTTTCTAAAAAATATATTTGATTTGTAACATTACCAGATGACATTAAAACAGGATCAAATTTGGTTTCAGTGACTGCAGTTTCAGAAAAGTATTCATGAGTGTCTGTGATTAATAAATGTCTCCTGGTAGAGTTTAGATCTTACCTGGTCACCCATCACGTGGGAGTCTGCCAAAAGGAGAAGTCTGAAGTTCATAATATACTTCTACTGTACTAGAGCTGCTTTAATTTTTTTTAGCAATGAACTAAGACCTGTGTCATTTTTCTTCTTCAAGCTTGCAGCTCCCTAAATCGCTCAAATAACTCAAAACTAGAGTAAAACTGCAGTTTCAGAGCTGTGTTTACCTTAGACATGAACATCCTCAATGTCACATTAATAGAATCGCATCTCTACAGAACATTCATCTTTAACAAAGGCCACGTTGTACAAAGGAGCAAGAAAAACACCTATTAATATTTATCAAACCATTTTCACCATCAAAAAGCACATTGTTATATGCATGACAGATTATCCAAATGAAGTTTTCTTCTAAACAAATATAATTCTAAACAAATATAAAGGGGAAAAAAAGCCCCAACACTAATATTCATGGAGTACTTCTGTTGTTTCTGCTGGCAGTGTTAGATTTTTGTCATTTGACAATGCAACAGCTTATACTGAGCACAAACAAACAAAAACCCCAAAGAAAGTGGCAGTTCCAGGCTTCTGACCCAATGGTGTTAACAAAGAATTTGCTACAAAATTTAAACAAAAGGAAATACATATGACAGTGTATTTTCCATTGGAAATTCACAGAAGCAAAGAACACAAAACACAGCAAGAAATAAATCCATCTTAACTGTTACTTTGACAGGAATAATGGTCGTCATACAGAGACTTGTATTTTATCATTAGAAATAACTGCATTAAGCTACTACTAATACTCTTCCATTTGTTTAATCTTTATTCTTCTTTAAGACATTTCAGATGGAAAAATCGCTAGGAAAGAAGAAATAAGCACAGGAAGACTTCTCTGTGTGTCTGCTAGTAAGATCACTTTCACAGCTTGAAACCCACTCTGTTCTGCTCCTCAGCTTCCTGGATGCAAAACACATGGGGGAAAAAAACCTCAGAGAAAACAGCATAAAACCTCCTACCATCACTCAAATTAAACAGCCATTCCAGAAAAGCAAAGTTGGCAACTCCTCCAAATCATTTCTTCCATAGTGCCACCTCACAGTACTCCAACAAGGATGCAAACTTAGTGCCACCACGATCCTTTAAGACTGTTTAGGACCACCAGTTTTATTTCCTCCCATTCCCAACTCTCCTCTCCTTCAATTGCCCCCACTTTTCTACCAGTTTCCCCTCTGTGCTGGTACCCAGCATCTCAATGATGCCCCTATTCTGTCATCTGACAGCGCAATCTCCACTCTTGCTTCCTTCTCAGTGTCTGCACATGTCTGCACTGTCCATAAGCACGTCTATGGTGTCCACTCACTAACTCCCAAGACACATGTAAATGCCTTCCTTGCAGGATTACATAGAATCATAGACTGGTCTGGTTTGGAAGGGACCCCAAGGATCACAGAGCTCCAACCCCCCTGCCACAGGCAGGGCCACCAACCTCCAGGCCTGGAGCTACACAAGGTTGCCCAGGGCCCCATCCAACCTGGCCTTGAACACTTCCAGGGACGATGGCTGAGATGATGTAGGTCCTGATCTGGGGATTTCATTTGTTGCTCTGTCAAAATAACAGAACAATACAGTGCTTCTATCCGAGACACCCGAGTTTTGAACCAGCAAATGTAAACACCAGAACAGTGAGTCCTGGCACAAAGAGCTCACCTCAAGCTCATTTCTCTGCTTGATAGAAGGCAAATGTCATAGATGTCCCAATTTTTGACATCTGGCTGAGTTTAAGGACCACTGGCTACCTTCCATACTGCCCTGTAGTGGTAAGGTATCTTGGTCAATTATTTCAACAAGTTTAGAGGAAGGAAATTCTATTTCTCCAACATCTTGAAGCCACAAAACAAACCTGGTAAGTACATCAGTCAGAGCAGATAAACATACCAATGAACTCGCTGTGAAATGCACATCACAGTCTGCATGGAAGTTCCAGCAGGTTTTGTTGCACCTACTTTAAAGGCACCATTCACCCTGTCACGTGCTGCACCTCGACAGACCTTGAGACATCACTTCACAAGGCATCATTTCACTGCTGCGCTTGAACTTCACTGTGTGACATGAGATGGCAATGTCCTCACCTCATTCCCAAGTGGGGTTTTTTTAATATGATGATGGATCTATTTAAATGGTGGGGGGAAAGCAACAGTCGATTGGGTTCTGATGGCAAATTTTCCATTTCCATTTAAAATACAGCCTACAACAGAACTCCACCAGTGAGCCACAGGGTTTTGTTTCTCTCTCCCAGTACATATTTCACAAATTGCATCACAACCAATGGAGCTGGAGTTAGTTGCTAAGAATTTGACTGCCATTTATTGATCTGAGTGAGGTTTACAATGCAGAGACTATTGATTCAATGTGCATCATTTTTATGGTACTGAAACGAGCTGGAAATCTGAGCACACAGTGCTGCAGAAGATTCCCCAATTAAAAGAGTTAAAAGCTCTTGGTGGTAATCACTCTCATGAGGTAAACTTTATCCAGAGAGCTACAGGATTCTAGTGGCAAGAACACCAACTGCTCCCCCCCAGAAGGAATCTGAAAAAGGTCTGCTATCAAAGCAGAATTTATACATGTAAGCTGTATTTATATTTTAGCTTAGTTCAACCTGAAATCAGCTCATTATGTAAAAAAAATTGACCCCATATTCAATCATTATTATAATTATCTCTGAATTATTCTCATAGCCATTAACAGACAAGATATTCCTATTTGTATTTCTTTTTAAAACGTCACTTCACTGTAGGGCATTTCACTGTCTCAGAGCCTGTTGTTTAAGATGTGTTAATGATAAAATAGGGTGGGGCAGAATTTGTTTTACATCATTTAGAACTTTTCAGAGTTCATTACCAGCAGAATTTTCCTTTCAAGTTGTGGACAAGACTCTGCCTTGCCTTTTTTCTTTAACAAAAAGGGAAAACCATGGTTAGACAACTGGAAGAGACTACACAGTTCCAGGGTCACAATTCAGTTTCTGAATTCCTGACCAACTGAGTCAAAATTAAGGATTTTTAGTGAAAAGCTGTTTACTTTACAAATTAGCTGTGGGCCCATAAAAATGTTTTTAAAATGTTAATTCTTTCAATTGGTGATGACTCCTATGAGGAGCACAGGGTCTTAACTGACAAAGCAGCCACTGTTATCCAAAAGTTTCTAGAACAGCAATTACACAGCACACACCTAATGCCTTTTAAAATGGATAAAAGCTTTCTTTTTCTCACTTTTTAATTTCCACTTCAACCTGTAGGCATATCTCATAAATCAGTTAAAAACTGGAATTGTCTTTACTGAGTATTCTTTATCAATATTTGTTCAGAAACACCCACCAGCACTCCCCAATGTCAGAGACTTCTCTCAAATCACAAAATGATCCTTCATGTCTCTAGTAGGAAGCCTTTGACACCAGTGTCTCAGCCAGATGCCCCTGAGCTCCACACTGCTCATCCATTTAAATCAAAGACAAGAATTAAAAAGGGAGGAGGAGGAGGAGGGATGGATACTGTAAAATATAGGTATTAGGAGTGAATGCATAGGGGAAAATGCTGTGCCCTCAAATGAAGCAGCGAGGTGGTAACTGTGATCCACCTGGATCAGCACCACTCTATTTCAATGTACCACAGGCATCTTTAATCCCTCTTCTGGTCACCTTTGGACAAAAATGACAAATGGAAAGAAGGGTTTCAGCTGGGAAATCAATTACTAGAATGATGTGAAAGCTAACCTGACTCCTTTTATTTACCTTACACGTTCTTAGACCTGTGTTTATGGTGGAAGCAGATCAAATACCCTTTTTCTTCCCAAAGGATGTAGCTAAGTGTCAGCTCCAGACAGAATTTCTCCAGTGTTCTAGAAGGCTGCAGAGTCATGCACTTATGGTTTTAACTTCCCCATGTGTTTACAAATATAAAATAACAAATTTCTTTTCACACAATCTCAGTAATTCTACCAACATTAACAAACAAAACACCAGGAAAAACCCAAGTTTGTACAAAGAGCAGAAGAGCAGAAAACGTTGCTGGTTCTCACCAAGCATAACGTGTAGAAGCTGATGCTTTCAGTATTTGGAAATAACAAAAGGTATTGAAATGTAAAATCTGCCATGGGAATATTTATGAATGTTGCTTAAATTACATTACAAAATGAAATTAATGCAAAGCTGCTGCAACAGCCTTCTATGCAATTTAATTTATAGTTTGCATAAATAAAGAATTATAATGCATTCATTTGTTTCCTTCAATTTCTTACCTTGCCCTTCTGGAGTTTCACCAAAGGGATTCACTTCAACCTGAGTGGCATCAATTTTCAAGAAAAGATTATACAGCTTCTTAATTTGATCTGCTGCCTAAATTTGATCAAGCGATTTACAATTAGCATACAGAAAAATAAAAGTTAATGTTTTCAAGACAAAGGTAAACCATTATTGATTGGGTTTAATGCATTAAATGGCATACTAGCTCTAGATAATTATTTCTTTTATTTCTCTTTTCTTAATCATATTTATATAGTATCTAAAATAGCTTTATATGGCATTACAATACCATGTAACGTTTAGTAAATATGCATTTACAGACCACATCAACTGCAGATTTGCTACAAAATAAACAGCAGAATTACTAGGCCAAGTTTAATTTGAAAACCCTTAATATAGTCTATCATAATGACACGTTCTCTGACCTGCTGAGATCTAAGTTGCATTCACGTTCATCAGTCTAAATTCAGAAACCTTCAAGCAGTATGTGCACATTATACATCTCTCCTTCCTACATCAGTCTGAAAGTTTTTCTTGAAGAAATTATGTTGGAAGCATGCTTGTTTGCTCCTTACAAGATACTCCTTCTTGTTCCTTATTGTTCCTCATCACCTATCTCTGTGACTGGGTTTGTGGCCAAAAGTCTTATGGCAGACTATTAAATTCCAAGTCTTGTGTTCTTGTAACATTCTTCCATTAATAGAACAACTTTAACAAGAGCAACATGAATGTGCATTAAAAAATCCCTTTTGGTTCATTAAACACTGACAACCTATTAGCTGAAATAAGTTTGCTGATAAAGAAGTGCCCTAATAAGGCATAATTCAAATTTGTTCCTTCATTACCAATCAGTTAACTAAAGTATACAAACCAAAAGTGTTTGGGCTTTCTCCACAACGTAATTCACAAGAAAGAAAGCATTAGGACTGGAAAGGCTCAACCCCAAGGCTGTGCTGCCTCAGGAACAACATGGTGAGGGATGTTCCTATCTCCCTCTATTCAGTGCTGCCAAGGCTGCACCTGGAGTGATTCGCCCAGTTTTGGAGACCAACATGTCTAAGAGTATTTAAAGAGTTGCAGCATGCAAACTGCTTATGAAGTCCTCCCTGCCCAAAAGGCATCTGCTGAAGCATCCTCGTTGGTTTTGACTTTAAAAAACAATTATCAGTTATAAATGTGCCCCCACCAAGGCAGAAGCTGGTACGGACACTGGCTGACAAGTGACCCTCATACAGCATGGGTCAGGTTGTCATAGTGATGCTAGGGAGGAAGTCCCATTGTTCAACCCCAGATTAATTCTGCACAAGCTGAAAAGCTTTTGTTGCCTTAGAACACTACTGTAATTTGATCAGATGACCAGTATTGCTTAACTTTATTAGGGGTCACGCCACTTTTTAGCACCTCTCTGAATCAGGCAGTTTAACGTCAACATTTCTTTCTCAAGGTCTATGAGTACCAATCTCTAGATACAGTGAATATATAAGTAAATACTAGGCTTTTCCTGAATAAAAACTATGTCCCTATGCTTCAGTAAATCCCTCTGAGTTGACAGCACAAGGAAAGAAATGCATTCACTGCAGCATTATTTAAATGTATTGTTGAAAAGTCCGTACATTGCTGTTAATTATTAAGTACCAGAACTCTTCAAGGGTTGAAAGGTTCTACATAATCATTCCTCCTCATTAGATATACAGCTGAATCTTCAAATGGGTGTTAATCAACTTAATGATTATGCATTTGTTAATTGCACGGTTGGGATAGAAAATAATTAAAACTGCTGAATTAAAAATAAAGGAGTTCTACAAAAATGAGGGGTTTGATACTATGGGAAAAAACCCAGGCAAGAGTAGCTTAAGCTTCCTCTTCTCTGCAATTTATTCATAAAGCTAAATATCTTGCATATTTGTGTACAATATGGAATTCCAATATAAATAGAAAAGACATACTGAAAGACAACAAGCTGGCAGCCTTTTGGGTTTGAGTTGAATATTGAAAAAAAGAAAAAAAGACTTTGATTACACAGAAGGAAGCACTTTTACTTCTCCCATATTAAGGGCCACATTTGAAAATATATCTCTACCCATGTAGATCACCGAGCTCCAATGGAATTCCAGTGAAATCAAAAGAATCCCATGTGGTGTAACAGCACATTGCCATCAATTGCTACAAAGACCCTGGACGTTCACTTTGGAACAATTAGGACCTTATTCAAATTGCTAAAGCCTGATGACAATTATGTAGGTGCAATCTTAGTATTTAAAATGTCAAACCAGTCCTCATCTAATGAAAACTTAGCCTTTCATGTCTGTTTGGAAAGTGTTTATCACATAGCTGGGCTAAAATGTCTTCAGTAACAACTAAGGGGGCAGAGTCAAGTTACCTGCTGTTGCAATGGTCCTTTGAATCCCAAATTTTTTGCCATCTGCAATGCCTGACGATCCTTTATGCCTTCAAAAATATCTATTTCCTCCTGTAACAATAACATGCATAAATAGAACTAAATATTCAATCCAAATGGAGATTTATAACTTCAAAAGGAAAACACTTAGTATACATTTGCAAATTAGTAATTAAAGTATGGCTGTTTGCCAAAGTTCCCTGAGACTGAGGCTATAGCAGCTGCCTATAGGGTATGTTATAATTACCACACCAACTATGAAACAGTCCTTCCAAAAAATATATAATTCTTCAGGGTGGCATGCTGACAAGACAATGTGACACCAGTTTTCACTTTTAATTACTGTACAGATGGCGTTGACGAATATTTAGTCTGTTAATTTTTATGACATCTTCTGGAATATTTTCAAGGCAATGGTGTCACTGCCCAGTAACACTGTGAAGTTTCTATAATTTTTAAATGCACATTAAATATTTTTACAGGTTTTTGGAATAATTATACTTGATTGTATCAATTATTTTCCCAGATGAATAGCTTGTCTTCTCGTTATCATGCCCTAGTAATGGGAAAAATACTTAAATGTAGTCATCATTAAGAAAGCAACTACACCAGTTGTATTTCAGATGCAAAAGTCATCCAGGTACAAAGAAATAATTAAGGACTCTGTCAATTAGGAAAAAAAAAAAACCCCAACCATAGAAACAATAACTATATTGGCACTGAAAAAAAACCAGATGACAGGTTTGACCCCTGATTTGGTGAAAGACAATTTTTATGGCTTTTGTCTTCTTTCCATACATGGAAGAAGGAAAAACATAAGGACAAAGGGAGGGGAGGGCACAAGCTATTCTTTTGGATAACTGACAAGGACATTTTTTTGTCTAAAATGTCTAAAATATTATTTTAATACCTTGAAGATAAGTTCTGGGCTAGTAACTGCAACTTCTTCTATGTCAACACCACCCTGTGGACTGCCAACCATAACGGGTCCATTGCAGGCTCTGTCCATCAAAATTGCAAAGTACGTTTCCCTGGAAATATTCAGTGCTTCTGCAACCATCACCTAAAAATGAATACAGGGAAGAAAAAAACCCAAACATCAACATTCCTGACTGGTCTATCTAGCTGGTGACAGGCTGAACAGAGCTTTGCTTCCTCGAGGTGTGAAGTGTAGCAAATGTCGTAACATATAAAAAGCAATTAAATATTAACAGAGCCAATGAAGGACAGTATTTTGCTCTGCTGTGATCAGAGAACATCACAGCTCATGTTTTCAGCATTACCTTAAAATGCAGCAGCTAATACTCGTTGTCCTGAAAAGAAATGTTTGTTTCATTGCTTTTACAAGACATTACAAGCCAGTGATTTTTTTTCTCTAAGAAATCCTCTCTCCCTAAGTAAGACTCCCCTGATGCTGTTGTTCTCACTGGTGCATGTAACAAGCAGTGCATGCCAGGAACACCTAATTGTTGGGTTTTTTCCCAAGAAGGGAATTGGATCTGTTGCTGTGTCTGTAACAGGGACCTCCCTATTACCTTTTTATTCCCAACAAGCACTTTAACATGCTGCCCCCTAAAAAACGTGAGCCACAAGGGCATTACAAGGCATCACAAGGCATTACAAGTGGCATCAATGGAAGAGGGGGTACATTGGTTTTCAGATGCAGGGCATCAGTGGTGATGCTCCTTACCAGTGAAGTCCTGTCCCTCATTCTGCCACCATACACTTGCAGTCTCACACTGAATTCCTGCCTTGACTAAGTGCTTCCTCAGGAAATGGGTTTGCAGATAATTCTGCCATCCAGCTTTTTACATTCAGTTTTTAGAGACAAGCAGATGTGTAACCTTCAGATACTGGCACATTCCAGAAACATAAAAATGTATTTTTTCCAAAGAGCTACTTGTTTCTATTTATTACTATAAACTCCAGAGCCCTTTCATACCAATATCTGACAGATAGCTCAGGATGCCACAAAAGAGACGATTCAAATCCTACGTGACTTGAATCTACAAGTACTCACATTAAAACTTGGGGGGGGGAAGTAGCCTGTATAAATCCTTTGTTACAATTTTTTCTCTCCTCACAAAAATATGCCAAAGTACTTTCCATTTCAGCATTGCAGTAACTATACTTTCCCTCTTTATTCTGTCAAATGTTTGCAATAGTTTAGCAACAGCTATTAAAGCAATTTCAGAGATTAAGTAGCTTTACACTTGGTAAAGAACTCACAAAACTATGCTTTGATGCAAGAGTACTATTTTCCCCCAAATACTCATCTTAAAAAACAAAACCCAAGTGTGTATGATCGTTTCTGATCATTCCTTATGGTCCTAACAGGTGCCATAATCTCAGGTGCAAAGGCTGTAGCTCTACTCTGCACTATGGCTTTGCTTTTCAACCTGGAGGTTGAGCAACCACCCCATCAATTTAATTAGCTCTACAGCTTCTGACAATCAGTGACAGTCTTCTCTATTTCCTGTCTTTCAATGGAACTAGAAGAAGCCAGGAAAATCCCTTCCCTGAGATTAATAAAATTAAAAGGGATTAAGTGGTAATGTCTTTCTAGCATGGTTTATAAAGTGAGTTTTGAACAATGATAGTAGATGAAGATTATCACTCTGAATGAAACATAAGGTGAAATTCCCTCAGTCAGCAGTTCAAACTCCTCAGATCCAAGAGGCATGTACACACCTGCAGTCTTAAAACTCTGCCTACCCAGCAAGATGCGTTCCATCAAATAAGTATTCCTGGGGTTTTCATAGTTCAAGGACTATAAACAAGAAAGATGCACTATTCTTTCACCCAAGGTGCTTTTCTGACATTCTACTCCAGAGTACATAAGAAAGAATGTACTTACCTTCTGCCAGGCTGTACATCTTAACAGAACAGGGGAAAAAAAGAGACAAGGAATTGAATAAAGCCCTCTGTGCTCAGAATGGAAGGAAAGATGCTATTTCTTTATGGGGTTTTTGATTTGGAAGATATGTTCTTTATAATAATTCTGTTTCCTTCTACTTTTACCTTGCTTTATTCATAGAACATCGGGTGATGTAAAGAAATAGATCAAATAAACTACTGTTCAAAAGCAAACTAAAGAAAACTAGGGTGAAAGAGACAACTAAGAATATAGAAAACTATCACACTACTTAAAAGCATCTGCCTATTTTAGGCTTCTATACAGGGATGCTAAAAAGCCAACTTCAGAAACACAGCTTGGCTACCTGCCAGGATTTGTCGAATTAAGGAGCAAAGATATGGAAAGCATCCTTGGTTTGCTACTATTAGTCTTTTTACCTGCACACGTTTTCAACTTCTTACAAATCCTGCATCAGGGTATCTGAAAAATGTGAGTCAATCACTTTAGACATAGATCAAATAAAATCAACTGGTCGACTGGAACGTGAGTGAGTTGTTCGAGTTTCCAGAGTGCTCAGGATCAGGGCCAGACTTTGGATGGGAATCCACTCAGCAAGTCTTGAGGAATACATTTGCAAGCACAGCAGGTGGAATGTACAGTATTAAATCAGGTATGTTTTCAGCTCCTACATCCACAACCCAAGTGATTGTCCCCACTATCATTAATTAACCATGTTAACACTGATGAACGCTTCTCTGTTTAATTCACAAAGCAAGTGAGAGTTTATCTACTTGCATTAGGCAAGCTTACTCTAAAGTAAAAATTGTCAGTGTGTGCAACTTCTCTTCTTTGTCCTGACAAAAAGCAGTTACTTTCCTTCACCTTCCTCCCCCTTTGACACACAGCAAAGCCAGGAAAATCAGTGTTCAAGGTCTTTAAACATTATTTATTAAAATGTGCTTATCTTTCACATGACAAAACCAATTCAAACACATCAATGAACAGTTAAGAGTAGTGAAATTGTATCTACAGACTGTTGACTCTTCTCATAATTTGTCTGGTTTGCTTATGATAAAGAATGCAAAACATTATTGTCTGTTTACCCTATCAGGGTTATATTTAAAATGTCCCAGGGGAAAATCAGTTTTCTTTAAAACTTCCTGATAACTTCAAGCTTTCCTTCTTAAAAGCAAATTGTTACCCCTTTAAGTCACACATCTAATTTCATGAGGGTTAACAGTAACAGCTCTTTTATACTGAACTAAATATTCAAAATGTTAATTCTGTTATTGCTTGGAGAGAAAACACAGGTAGCAAGTTCTCAGGTTGTCATGATAAGAGAAGACTGTCTTCTCAGATAACCAGGCTCTCCAAATTCCAAGCTGCCATAAGAGGATTTTATGTAAACTCACAAAATAGCTTCCAAGTTACACGGGAACAGAAGAGACCGCTATTTATTTAAGAACCATCAATCTAGAGAAGCACAAACATGCTTTAAATTCTGTAGTAGGTGCACAAAGTGAGAAAGAAAGATGAAACCTCCATTTTCTGCTCCATAATTACTCTAATTGTAGACAATTTCTCTCTTTTATTCCTTTCTTACAAATACAAGCGAAAGGTATGTGACTTCCACTTCCCGACTCGACACTGGCTCATTGTTTGCTTCCTGGAAAGTGACTTAATAACTGTTTTCCTTCTGAAAAGCGTTTATTACCTACATTTTCTAAAACATATGAATTCACCTCTAACTTTCCAGTACACCAGAAAGTTTATAAGCCACAAAACCTAAACCCATGCCTTTTCTTTTCTTCATGAACCACAGTTTTCTTTAAATACAAGCATGAACACATATGCTTTCATACACATACAGAGAGAACATATGCCTTCAAATAGAACAAAGATTCATTTTCAACATCCCCACTGCTCTTTGCAAGCTCGAAGAGTCTGCCCTGCATTTTCTGAGCACATCTCTGACAATAGCTGATGAGCTTCTCCCACTGAAAAACATCACGCTGGCTTATCATGCATCAATATTAAAATACTTTCAAGCTGTGTCCTGAAAAGTTTCCA
The DNA here is from genome assembly GCA_013400835.1 of Zapornia atra. Taxonomy (NCBI): domain Eukaryota; kingdom Metazoa; phylum Chordata; class Aves; order Gruiformes; family Rallidae; genus Zapornia; species Zapornia atra. The sequence goes on along the minus strand of VZTU01014672.1, from coordinate 55,070 downwards.
CGCAACTCTACAGCAAAAGAAAAATGCAGAGTCTATCAAGACTGCATACTTTCCTGTGTCACCAAAATAAATATCCAAAGTTCAGCAGTGCGACCTTCACAATCTTCTAAAACTTCACATAAGCTGCTTACTATTGACCATTGCTTTCCTCCCCATCCACATGTTGCTTGTATGAATAAGCAACTACAAGTTAAACCTTCTATAGCTATTCTATACATGGTACAGAAGTCATGTTAATAGAAATCCTTTGAAAAATCTGTTCCAAAACCCCCAACACCAATACCTTTCTTCCACTTCTATCAGATCTATTCATTTCATTTTTGAAGAAAATTAGAAGTGTCTTTTGCAGAACTGAGCATGTAAATGAACGAACAGGCTTGCACTCAGACAAAGGAGTGAAATTTCCTGTATTGATGTATTCAAAGCAGAACAACTAGGGCAAAAAGAATAAAACCAAAGAATTTCTAAAAGAAAGATGCTTTTACAATACAAGTTTTTCAAAGCGGAGTGCCTTAATATGGCAAATGTATATCCTTTTTTATATCCTTAGTGTTATCACCATCTCTGCCAGGCATGCCTCAATGCTTAATACCTTTCCTTCTTTTTAATATCTAGTATTTCTTTTTAACAACTACGACTGATGGTAATCTGTTCTCCTCGCTCCCCAAGCGACGAACTGCCTGAGCACCTTCCTCCAGCCCTCATTAGACAATATCCTTCCAGACAGGTGTTCCCCTTCGATGCTAATATACCAAGCTGTTCACAATATATTAAAGTGAACTGCAGTTCTTTTCAGCTCATGCCAAATTATCTCTTGGCATCCAATACAGCGTGGCTCTTAACTATGTACCTGTATGAAGATCCTTGCTCAGTAAAACAAGAAAGAAAAATATATTTAATAGATAGGCAATTGCTGTAATTCTTCCCTGTGAGTGTGGGGAGGCACTGGGACAGGGTGCCCAGAGAAGCTAGGGCTGCCTCTGACAAGGTTCAAGGTCAGGCTGGATGAGCTTTGGGCACCCTGGGCTAGTGAAGGGTGTCCTTACCCATGGCAGTGGGTGGCACTGGGTGGGCTTTGAGGGCTCTTCCAACCCAAGCCAGCCTGTGATTTCGCAACTTGCAGAATTTCACAAAGGCAGAGGAGAACCTGGCAGAAGGACTATTTAAGCTCCTCTTGTTTAGGCCAACACATTTATGCTGAAGTGAATCTTGGCACCTTGCAGCATGTAAATGGTTTCCCAAGTATCAACTGAACCACAACCATGACCACATTTTCCTCTGTATCTGCAACAAATTAGGAAGAACCCACTTTTAGACACCTTTTTATATTAAGTCATCTCTCACTATGTTTAATAACAGCTGCCCAAAGTTGAAGTTGGATGAAGTACAGACACAGGTAATCATGTATATGTTACTTCTCTAAACAGAACATCAGTAAGCATGTACAGTTAATGCTACATACGGTTATGCTAGCATTTAGTATGCATATGATGAAGGATGAATGTATGAAAAAGGATTCCTTTCAACACAGCCAGGAGAAATTAAATTTCTTTTTCCATAATTAAGTATGGTGGAATTGATAGAAAAAATACATACATACAAAGAAAGAAAAAGTAACTTTGTCCCCTTTCATCAACTAGATGCAATCAATCAGGTACTGGAGAAGGAAGGAAAAAAGTAAATCCATGGTATACATCCAAGCATATTAATGCAGAACTGCAGCTGAACACAGTTTTCAACTTTCATGAGGCAAAAAATCTTACCTTTTTAACTGTCACACCATCCTTTGGAGTTTGCTTTGTTGACAGATTGTACCCAATCATCTGTTTAGCAAGCTGTTCAACAATCTTAGGGCTACAAACAAAAGAAAAAGGTTAGTTTATTGAAAGATATTAAAAGAAACAGTCACATAGCTATTGTAAACAGCTTAAATATTACAACAGAAGCAATTCATTTGTGTTTTTCAATTTTAAAGACTTACTCTTTAGTTAGATGAACTCCTCCTTTCAATCCACTATTGAAAACACCTTTTCCTCTCCCTCCAGCCAGAATCTGTGCCTTCAAAACAATTTCCTTTGCCTCTGTAAAACAAAAACAGGCTATTCTATTGTGTGTAATTTATTGAGCTCATTAGCATAAGTTTAAGGAGCGTTTCCCAAGTTTGATTGCTTAAAAAGAATGAGAACTTCTAGTGAGCGATAAAACAAGAGTTAATTCATCACTTTTACAAAGGAAAAAAAGAATTGTTCAAGGAAGCTAAAGGATAAATATTATTAGGTGGATAAATGTCATTATTTAGATCAAAACCATACTATTAATACTACAAGGCCCACACAACAAACCATATAATCAGCATACAATACAGTTTGACAGCTTACACTCCAGCATGGTTTTTAGAACATGAACCAGATGATATTTTGCCTTGAATGCACAACAAGCAAATGCATATCAGGGAAAATCAACTCCATTCCTTGCTCAGATAAGCAAAACTATGGATGTGGTCCTAAAAGAAGAAATGTTCATCTCCAAAGAGCAGGTAAGTGTAGAGGAAGGGCAGCAGCTGTGAAAACACGTTCATCTGCTTGTGAGGCAGCATGGAAATCGCTGGAAATGTGTGTGAAGCACTATCTTAGCAATGAGATGTGCAGCAAGACATGGAGATAAAAGTAACTGCACCAAGACTTACATTCCAAATAGAAGCATCCTTAGAATGAAGTGGGGGGAAAAAGACAAAAAAACAACCAAAGAAAACCACACCATATGATCTCTGCAGCTCCATGGACACTTCTTGATCCATAAAGACTTGTCAGTTGCCTATAAAATATTTATTAATACTGAATACTGTCACTTCACACATTTACCATAAGATTGCCATGTCTTTTGCAAAGTTGGAGATACTAATTTTTACATAGCATTAAGCAGTTCCTAGAAAAGACTTTCTGTGATTCCTTCTGAAGTCTGTAGAAATCTCTTATTTCAACGATGTTTGGATGAGGTCACCCCTTGAATCACACTATTCTGTGCAAGGCTGCAAGAAAACATGAGAAGCTGTTGTTAAATTGACAGATTTACTGTTTAAGTGGTAAAGAGGGTATGGATACTTTCATTCAAACAAACAGCAGCTTTCTGGACTTGTACTACATAAAAATGTTTCACAGATCATCAAATATAAGTTAGGAGGTGTGGCAATTCTTGGTGCAGCCCAGTTCTGACACAACGTCATTTCAAAGTTCCAGTATAATAAATTACAGCAACTAGCAAAAGAAGTTGGATCTTAGGACAAATATTATGAAATAAATCTTCTACTTCATGTCTTAAGACAGAACTGCATTTTTAAGACAGCAATTGGAGGTCCTGTACTAAGAGCTCCCTCATTTCCAAGCTTCTCAAGGCAAAATCCCTCCACATGTTTATCCATTCAGTACCAGCTGACATATATCATTCTGAACCTGAGAAGCATTCTCCTTGAAAATACTTCATGCATTCCAATATATTCATGTCCTGGGCTCCCTATTATTCATGCCACTGCAAGGCAGATAAGAAGGAAATTTAAATGCAACAAAAAGTTTTATATCAAGTGTTTCCTAAGCACACAAATTATTAAGATGAATTAAAACTATAAATCACTTTCCAACCTGCAGAAGCAAACTCTAAAATCACAATAGCTGCTGTGACAAAGAATCTAATATAGTATTGTTAATAGATGCTGCAAACATTTAATTAGGTGGGGTTTAGGCATCGTCCATCCTAACAAGGGGAGTTTTGATTGTCAGTGATAGGTGATATCACTGGGACAGGCTGCCCGGGGGGGCTGTGGAGTCTCCTTCTCTGGAGATATTCAAGACCCATCTGGACACCTACCTCTGTGACCTGTCCTAGGGACCCTGCTTTGGCAGGGGGGTTGGACTCAATGATCTCTGGAGGTCCCTTCCAACCCCTGCGATTCTGTGAAACTAGCGGTTATGTGAGTGATCATTACCCTCAGCCCAACCAGCACTACCTGTGTGCCAATTATCTTCATTTGCCTACAACAAATGAAGTTAGAGAAAGGAATGAATGTGTATGTTTTTATAACCCACTAGAGAACTATCAAGGCAATACAATACCTTCAGAAAAAAAACAACTACCAAAACCATAAACAAACACACTAAGAAGTAGCATAACCATGTAAAGATTAAACCTGAAGAACTAATCAATACAGAACACAGTACAGCAGCTTCTTCTTGCCCTGGGGGAAACCAACAGGAAGCAATTTAATTCAATAGTTATTTGCCCAAGCTCTGTAAAATGAGGTAAACCAGCCAGATCTTATTTTACAGTAACCAGGCTTCATCATTCAGTACTTACCAAGTTGATTCACTACTTAACGTCACCATTTTATTTAAAGAGCCGATTTCCAGAAATGCTCACACAAGGTTCTTATGCTAGCTCCTGCCTGAATTCCCAAATTACATTATGAAAGACTGCCCCAGAAGAAAAATGTGGTTATAGCTGGAATACATGAAGTAATTCACCTTCACTTGTAGGCTCTCTCTAAGAAAAATAAACAAGTAATTTTGAAAGTAGGATGCTAAGTCAGTATTAAACCCATTAAAAGCAAAAAGCTGTGATTACTTTCCATTAGCAGCCTTCCACACTGCTGTAGTTACAGAGGACAAAATGCTTAAGCAGAGCTCTGAAGTTGCAAACACTGGACTTGCAGAGAACCTAGCACAAGCTTACGTCACCACAGAATGAAGTTTTCAACAGCGCTGCAGTAAGTAAGGAAGGCTTCAAATGAACTTCTGACAAGCCTCTGTGCAAATTAAGGAAAAATAAAACCAAAAACCAACCAAAGCCCAAATATAAACCAGACTGCTGCTTAAGTGTGCACAGATTATTTTAATTTTTTGTCACAGATTTATGATTTTCTTTACCATTCAAAACAATACTGAAAAAGCTTTTTTAAGTGTCGTTAATTTAGCAGCAAATAGCTGCAAACTGCTCCTTCCAGATTAATGATGCCTTTCTGGTAACAGCATGTGTTCTTAACTAATTGTAACTTCAATACGTTAATATCTCAGACTTAACAGTTTATTCACTGGATCTTATGTTTTTCTTTTTTACATTAATTTATAGAAAGAGAGAGACATAAACATTTAAAAAATCATAGAATCATAGAATCGTAGGGGTTGGAAGGGACCTCAAGAGATCATCGGGTCCAACCCCCCTGCCAAAGCAGCTCCCTAGGACATATCACTCAGATAGGCATCCAGACGGGTCTTGAATATCTCCAGAGAAGGAGACTCCACCACCTCCCTGGGCAGCCTATTCCACTGCTCTGTCACCCTCACTGTGAAAAAGTTCTTCCCCATGTTGGTGCGGAACTCCCTGTGCTCCAACTTGCAGCCGTTGCCCCTTGTCCTGTCCCCACAGACACTGAAAAGGGGCTGGCTGATTCCCCCTGGATCCCCTGCTTAAGATAATTATAGACTTTAATTAGGTCCCCCCTTAGTCTTCTCTTCTCAAGGCTGAAGAGTCCCAACTCGCTCAGCCTGTCCTCATAGGGGAGATGCTCCAGGCCCCTAATCATCTTCGTAGCCCTTCTTTGGACTCTCTCCAGGAGATCCCTGTCCTTTTTAAACCAAGGAGCCCAGAACTGGACACAATACTCCAGGTGGGGCCTGACCAGGGCAGAGTAGAGGGGGAGGATCACCTCCTTTGACCTGCTGGCTACACTCCTCCGGATGCACCCCAGGATCCCATTGGCTCTCCTAGCCACCATGGCACACTGCTGGCTCATGGCCAACCTGTCATCTACCAGGACCCCCAGGTCCTTCTCCACAGAGCTCTTCTCCAGCAGGTCATCCCCCAGCCTGTACTGATACAAATGGTTGTTCCTTCCCAGGTGCAAGACTTTACACTTGCTTTTGTTGAACTTCAACCGGTTTCTCCCTGCCCAGCTCTCCAGCCTGTCCAGGTCTTGCTGGATGGCAGCGCAGTGTCCTGCGTGTCAGCCACCCCTCCCAGCTTTGTATCATCAGGTACTTGCTGAGGGTGGATGCTGTTCCCTCATCAAGGTCGTCAATGAAGATATTAAACAGGACTGGACCCAACACTGAGCCCTGGGGAACACCACTAGTCACAGGCCTCCAGTCAGATTCTGCTCCACGAATCACAACCCTCTGGGCTCGTTCCGACAGCCAATTCTCAACCCACCTCACTGTCCACTCATCTATCCCATGCTTTCTCAGCTTTGCTATCAGGATGTCATGGGAGACAGTATTCCTTTAAAAACAGGGAGCACAAGGCAGCTTGTCCCTAGGTCAGATGTCAATTAATAGGCAAGACCTTTATTCCTCTGAGAAGCCTTCAGAGTTTAAAATTTCACAACCGTAATTGGGTCTAACCACATTTCTTAAAAAAAATAAAAGAAATCTAATCACACAGGAAAAAAAAGCCTTAAGTACTTTTTCTTTAAATAAATTCAGATGTTTCAGTAGAACAGGATATAACACTCCGAGGGACAAGCATCCTCCGCGCCGCATTCAACAAGACATCTCCTTCCCTTCAGTCAGTGCTGTGAATACAAATGGCAGTGCTACTCCCTGCAATTGTAATAGGCTCCGTTTTATAATGAAAGCCTATTTAAAATCAATAAAATCAGTCCTGCTTTTGGGATCTATGATTACGCTGGTCCACTGGTACTGCTTGCAGCAAAAATGAACAGCTTGTTCTCAGCCCACTGCTGTGTATATTTAACTACTGAATTCTCGATCATGAAACAATATACTGAGGCTCAGAGATCTGCTAGTTATATGGTATGCTAATTTATTACCTGTGAACAACTTTCCATTATTATTGATACGACTGCGTGATTGCAAATTAAGCGTGTTAACAACTACATTAAAATGTGCTGTAGCTTATAAAAAAACCCCACTACTGTAAAGAACAGACAATGTGAGACTGCACAGTACTGGGCTGCACTCTTGCTTAAGGAACCAAAGATTTTATACCAGAAGGTACTCAAAACTCCTTTGGTGAGGCGTCCTGCTCTGGAGAACTGGAGCACAGGACTGGAAGGGAGGAGGTCTCGTACAAGACCCCAACCCCATTTCACAGAATCACAGAATCGTAGGGGTTGGAAGGGACCTTGAGAGATCATCGGGTCCAACCCCCCTGCCAAAGCAGCTCCCTATCTCATATTACACAGATAGACATCCAGATGAGTCTTGAATCTCTCCAGAGAAGGAGACTCCACACCTCCCTGGGCAGCCTGTCCCAGGGCTCTGTCACCCTCACTGGGGAAAAGTTCTTCCCCATGTTGGTGTGGAACTTCCTGTGCTCCAACTTGCAGCCATTTCAGTCCCACCACACGACTTTCAGCAGTTCAGCTTCCCTATCTGCAGGGACACTGTGAAAATTAATTCGCATCTGCACCTCTTTCAAAAACACAGAACCTGATTGAGTGTTACATTAATGCATTTTCACCCAGATGTAAACCAGATGATTACAGAAGGGCTGAATGCAAACCCTGGCAGCACAAGTACTGCAGCAGCAGCAAAGAGGCACTGGGAAATGCGCCCATCTCCCTTGTGAGGAGCTTACTGCACATTGCAACATAGATGGAAGCAACCCAGCGTCATGGGAGCAGTGAAGGCAAATTGAGGACATGCCAAATCAAAGTCTTACAGCAGCACTGTCTCCTTACTGACCCAAAGGTGAGCATAAACATGGAGTTTGTTAGCTGCTCCACAAAGGTGGCAGGCGTTAACAAGATCCCTCTATGCTGCAGTACACACAGGAGGATCCCAACCCAGTGTGGTCAGGCAGATATTAATTAATTTCAAGAACCTTGCTAGTCACCCTTCTTTAAAAGTCATTAAGCAGTGCTTGATGAGCAGAATTCTTTGAGCACAACCCACTTCCCAATGTCCTGAAGAAGCTGGATGGGGTACATGAACCTGCAACCAGCTCCAAACTCCAAACCTCTACGAAGAGGCAGAGGCCAACCTAAGGATACATTTACCTGGTAAGGCTCCTCTGAGTTTCCCTTCCCAGAGTGAAGTTACACATACACACAGAGACATCCACCCTACCTCATACTGGAGCTTTGGTAACACATTGTCTGACAGCAATCATATTTCAGTCTGGATAGCACAAGAAATATAGAGACATGAATAAGACACACAATGCCTGCACACTGTTCCTACTCCAGTTTCCTCACCAGTGTTCATGCAAATAACTCAAAAGTCCTGTAAGGGTTCTAGATAACCTCTCCCAAACTGCATGTCTGCAGCTCAGAACTTGTCTTCCAAAACATGGGGTTCCCCTTACAAGCACTGAAAGGATCAAGTTTGGGCTGGTTTCAGTGCTGGTTTTTTACCTACGTCTGGCTGATCGAACAGGAAACCTACTTTTTGGGGTCTCATCTGTCCTGTTCTACTGTTGTTGCTCACTTCTGTCTTGTTTTAATACTAGCACTATCACCTGAGTTTCTAGCTTCCCTTTGGGAAAGACTGGCTATAATTAATTTTTCCAAATTTCAGCCATCCTGTTACACTGCTCAGGCAAGATCCTGTCAGGTGCTTATTACTTTTTAGCAAAGTTCCTGTCCAGAGACACACTCATATACTGACTTCAGCAGAAGAAAGTAGGGGGGAAGAATAAAAGCTGTAAGAAAGCTCATCATAATCATAATACAGCAATAAAAAAATTGTAATAAAGCTTAATTCCCAAATTGAACACTGAAATCTTGAAGTGGTTGTAATAACTTTTCACATTTAGGTCTCTTTACAGAAACTTCCTCTGAAATCTGATGCAGCTTTTCCCAAGGAGCAAGTGTTGCTGCCACTTCCACTGCTCCCCTTATTCTGCAAACTCTGGGGATCCAGCATCTGAGACAATTCCCACACTCTGCCAAGCAAGCAGATTGGGATGGGAAAAAGAAGCTGTCCACGAGAAGTTACTTCCCACATATACAAAACTACTGCTGTGCTTTAGAATGAGGTTAAACAATTGATCCCCTCCCTTTAGTTTAAATTAAAACTCCTTTATTTTCATTCTTCTGCTCTGTAATACCAAAAGGAATTATGTTCTTACGTGCCTACTTTCTACAACCTTCAGTTTTCAGACTAATTTAGAATTAAAGTTAAATAAATCATCCTTTTTATAACTCCATACTTTTGAATATATCGTATATTTATTGCTAGATTATAAGCCTCATTAAAATCCATAATGATAAATTAGTCAGTCTCTTGATTCTGTCACTAGTGTTATTAATTGCTTTCACAACCATTACTACACACTTCACTGGTGATAAAAATTTTAAAGGTAGATAAAAATCCGCTAAGCTAAAGCTCACTCTTAATATTGCACTCTTAAACCTTCTCTGAGTAAAAGTAATCAAGTATTCACACGTCCTATATTTAAGTTAAACCTGATAAATTACTTATACAGCAAATGGAGCCTCTTCACATCCAGCAGCATCACTGTAACGCATGGAAGAATATACATATTAAGGCAGGGATCCACAAAACCAGTTCTCTCATTAAAATTGTTCGTTGCACGTGCATGCTCCAAACTCCATGGGATATTTTATTTCTGGTATTTTCCAGCCTTTAACAGTTTCTCTTTTCAACATGAGTTCTCATTATTTTGTGTGTCATTTCCTCTGTACCAGAGAGACTGGTTAGAAAGACGACCGGTTGTCACGTTCATTTACGAACTGGAGGGGAGACATGGTTTGAAAACTCAATCAGGAGGGGAACGAGTTCTTCATTTAGGGGAGGAGCACAGAAGCCTCCCAACAAGTGAGCAAAAGCTTATCTGGAGAAGGCCACTCTGTAACCTGCAATGCCAACCAATATCAGTAGATGCTAAACAAGATGGGAAAAAAATCAGCCACTATACCCACCAGCTGCAGTCTTGCAACTTTCTAATTTCCTAATATTCTTTACAACATGCCCAAATCAGTATTATTTTTCTCCTCTTCTGATTTCCCTTTAAGAGACTGTAAAGGCAAGCAAAGAATGCCTTTCCTTCTGTACGACTCGTCACCCTGAGTACCTGACAGCACCATGGAAGATTCTCAGGGTAATCTGTTATGCACTGAGAAATTTGGGCATGCAAATTCATGTGGTTTGGTTGACTTTTTTTTTTAAATAAAGTACATGGACACACCATGAGACCTGCTTTCTAAAACCACCGTCATTCAAAAAAAAAATGTCATTTTACCAGATCTTTAGCACATTGTTTCTTGTCATTATTCCCTTTTCCCTAAGCCACAAAAAAAAGTTATAGTGAAATAAATATACTGTTAGTTTTCTTCATATCTTTACATTTCAAAGCCTACAGGGATTTCAAGTTTTCTTTGCCAAAATATCCTTTTTTTTTCCCCAAAAAAACCCCTAAAACATATTGTATAGGTAGCAGACTCAGGCAGCTCAACTCTGTCCTAAATTCTTGACTGAATACCATAACATCACTTGTTCTAATGCAATTCGGAGAACAGGTTTTATGCAATCTGTAGTGTTGAAGTCAAGCAGTCATTAAGAACAAACACTGTTCTCGCCCCTAGCTGCAACAATACACACACCTGTTTTCCTGGAACACTTTCAAATTTTCATTCTTTGTGATTATGTGTAAGGCACAAAAGACTAGAAGTCTTCTCCAACTGGTTCTAACTCTTTTATCCATTATTGAACTGCAGAGATGATTTTGAAAATCATGGATGTAGCGTAGAAAATAGGAGCTTATGTTATTTTATTCATCATTCACTTTGAAGCATAAAAGTGTCACGGTAGTAGAAGGTGTTTTTGAAGGTGGAGCACAAAACAAGAAACCTAAGCAAGCAACCAGGGAATTCACATGGTTAAAAAAAGCAAGGAAATATGCAGAGTAGCTGCAATCTTACCACCATCACTTAAAAAGTGTTAACAAACTCACAATGTGATATATGCAGCAGGTAAGCCCAGTTCAAGTACAGGCTTGAAAGTCCTTTCTCGAGACCAGTCTTTACATACAGGCCTACTACTCCCAAGAAGATCCTTAAAAATAAGCATTAAACTGGAAGGAAAAGTGAAAGAAATCAGGAGCTCATCACACAGTGGTGGCTGGGCATGTAGTCAATGGCCTTCAGAAGCATGAGAAGCAGGACCCATGCCAAAAGAGAGGTACCTGGAGGTGGAGTAGCTTTAGATCCAGTTTCTGCAAGTCTCACAATGCTAAAGCAGGACTATGTCCCTTCAAAGGGTTTCAGCATCTCTTACTGTTGTAAATACCCCATCAAACCCACCCAGTAGCTTAACATGTGCACACAGTGCCTGGCCTCAGGGACCTCCCTGCTTCATCACATCAGCAGTCATCATCGCTCCCCTTTAAGGTAAGTTACAGTGACGCAATACTGATGCTTTCATCAAACAGGTAGTTATCTGCCTAATTTTAAGAATACACTAATTCCTGCTTGGTATCTGAGTGCATGCATAAATATTTCACAGAGGGGGGCTTTGATGTGTTTCATGAAGGCTTCCTTAATGAAGCTCCAAACCTAAAGCTCTTCTCCAGTTTGTATTTCACCCAAAGCAATGAAAATGCTGCACAGCTCTTAGCTGAAAATTTACATTTTTAGCAAAATTATCATTTCCCTCCCAGAGACAGTAACCATCAAACAATTCTGCTCTGCCTCTTAGCCTAATATCCCTTAATTTGTTTCACTGTGTAGGGCTGCATCAGATACCACACATTTTGCTGTTCAGACCATGAGTAAATCAATCCCCACCAAAACTAGAAACCTGTAGAAGAATAACAAATCTGGCAGTATTTTGATGTGAATCAAGCCCAGTAGCATTCATTCAGGCCAGTATTCTAATTCATTATCCAACTTAGGTGGTGGAATTCAGCACAAAGTTTTCACTGTATTGCTGAAATAATTTATTGAGCATCTGAAGAAAATCTCACTAGACTGGTCATTAACTGGGAAGCATCTGGATAGTAAAATGATCACATAGAAGAATTTATGTCTGTCTCAGTAGTGCTAAAGAAAGTAAGTTGGAAAGCATTAATTTGGAGCTGCTATTCTATATACATGCTTGATTCTTTGCCCTGATTTTGAAACAAAATAAAAGTGGCTCTGATTTGCTACCCCCTGCTCCCCACCAAAAAAACCCCCCATCCCAACACCCCCCATCCCTGCCAAAACCAATACCAAAACCAACAGACCACCACAACCTGACCTGCACATTAAAAAGAACTACTTACATATAAGAATTGCATACATAAAAGAGGACATTTATAAGACCAGAGTATTAACCACTCAAACATAGTCTCATTTACTGAGATATTTTCTATTTGAGGAAGAAAAGAATATTAGACTCTACAATGAAAATAAACACTACTTCATTGTTCAAGAAATAATCTTTTTACAGCATGGCTTCTAGCAGACATCTGATAGCAGGTGTAAAATCCAGATGGAGAAGTAAAATCTAGTCATAGAGATGCTGGGCAGCAGGCTTGCACAAGACTGTGTGACATTTAAGTTCTTTTGCAGATCTAAGTGGGACTTAAGTGATGAAAAGGTATGGCTACAGCCATCTGGAGTAGCAATGAATTTCACCCAGAGCAAAAAGATAAACCAAGAAGAAGAAAACTATTCTGAATTGGTTCTGCTGTTTCATTCCTGTCGAGTGAAGGTTTAGTAATTGGAGACTTGTGGGCAAAAGCTCGTTCACTTCCAGACCTCAAGATCTAGAAAACAGTTATCCAAGTTTGAAACAGACAGAGAAAGCTCAACACATAAAGGTTTAAAGATGACAAGACAATGGAATACAGAGATAAGTGGAGAAATAGCTATTAAAAACCAGAAGCATTGCAAACAGGAGAAAAAGCAGATTTATTTCTGGATATATTTCCCCGCACAGTTTGCCTAAAAGCCTTCTAAGGTTTACTGATGTTAGGTCTCATAGTATCTAGCTTTTAATTTAATTTTTCAAAAAAGCTACTGCAGTAAACAGAATAAAAAGCAGCATTTTAGCCCCCTGGCAACTGGTAAATACAAACTGCTGTAGGCAGATGAAGTTTCATCTGTGGTAAGCACAAGTGTTTATAACTTAAAGTCAGATAGTACCAGTAATACACTCAGCACAAGTAACAAGGGAGAGGATATACTATCATCCTCCTCTTATTTTTGTTTACTCATCACATATGTGAAATAGAAGCAATTGCCAAAATAATCTAATATTGGAAAAAGATTAAGAGGAGACCCATTACAAGACTCTGTTAACATTTAATTCAATATTTCAGGCTTTATTATTCCATAAAAAAAGACATCTGATCAATGATACACTTGTGAATTTAGATTCAAAGCTAAAAAAAGTTTGTTTAGAAGATAAAGTGTCAAATCTTTATTACCTGGACGGGGCTTTTTTACAGCTTCATAAAATTAACCAACCTATACAATTCCTTCACATGCATGCAGTATACCAAGGCTTTCAAGATAAAACCATTCAGAAGGCATCCCTAACAATGCATCCCTGCCAATATTAATTAGCCTTCTAAGAAACAGAACTTCCTTTAGATATTTTTTCTAGATGTCTTTTTTGTTCTGTGATACTTTTTTAATATCACACCATCTGCAGGCACTTCTCAAAAACATTGGGGAAAGGCAATTTAGGGAATGTTCCAGATAATGGAGGGAGGTGGGGGGGAAGCTCACTGTACTTTTCATAGCTTGGTAATTTTTACAGTCTTTCATCTTGGTGATTTCTTCTTTTTAACACCATTCTATTACAAGTCTTCAGTTTTGACTGTTTGGTGGAAGCGAGATAATGAAAACTTTATAGATTCAGCTCTAAAGACTCGCTGCAGATTAGGAGAGGTTAAGAGAAAAAAAAAAAACCCTCAAGGTTTAAATTGTTACCACTGCTCATGGAACATAAGCCACAAAAGAGACACAAGCTTGGGTGGACCAACCAAGTGTCTACTAACTTAGCATTATGAAAGAAGGTGAACGTTAAAAAATGAGACAAAAGCCTTTTATCTCCTGATGTAAGCCTTTAATTCATTAACCTAGAGGAAAATATTAATGATGTAGATCACACTATCAAACCACTGTGAAAATACATGGCGTATCCTTGATTTTAACCACTTGCTTGTTAGCTGAACCATGCACTGTACTAACGTCCACAGCTTCTCTTCTCGTCTCAGCTTCACTTTGCCCCTTTATTTTCTTTATGGATTTATAAAAAGCTGCTTGTTATTGTACACAGCTACAACACGCTCTGTATGAGGACACTGGACAAGCTGTTAGCTCTATTAACTTAATAATAGATTTCTGAGTGTGATTTCCAATTAATTTCATTTTCCTCATTCCACAAGAAGCCAAAATTACAGAGTGCCATATGGCGCTTCACAAATAACAATTAAAAGTTATTTTCTAATCTTTAGGCACTAAAAAAAAAAAAATCCCATAAAAATACATATGGTTGCAATGACATGAAAGAAATTGAGCTCTGGAATGTCTGCAGATGTCCAGGAAGCTCCAAACACTTCCTCAGCCTTTTCCCCATTCACACATTTCTGGTCCATGCTAGCCCCTGGGTGTTACAATTAACCACAGCCCGTGCCTCACAGATGATAGTTAAGATCTTTCTTCTGGAACTGGAACCACACAGCAACAGCTTGTATAAAGATCTGTCTAGCACAATTTGTGTCGTATTTCTGGTACTCTTCATCTTTACCTTCTGCATGGATCTGTTACAAGTTTTTGTTTCTACTCAAGAGAAATCACACCCATGTGTCAGCCTGGACTGGGATCTGGGAACCTGGCAACTTACTAGAGGATCTTGCCATGTTTCAGTGAGTAAGAAGTCACACTACCCAGGGCAGGCATGCAGCCACGTGTATTCATGTAAATGAAACTTAAGCTGCTGCTCTAAATGATACCCTATATTAACAGGGTTACCTGCCTCATCAGAGTATTTTGGAATAAGACACATGAAAAAGGAGAACTTTCCTTAAAAGTACCTTGGATAACTGGCTTTTACTACTGCCCAACACAGGAACTCAAACCAATGGGCAGAGGTATGCTGTTGTCTGGCATGAGAATCCAGACAAGTAGGGCACCCATTGGCCTTGGGTGCCTGGAAAACAGTTATTTGCCTCTAGCACAGCTAGATGTCAACATGTTCACTCGTAACATCAATGGCTCTTAGCACCTGCACATCTCCTGGGTGTAATATTAACAAGAGATTTTGCTTTAAAAAAATGCATTAAGAAGAAAATATATTATAAGCTGAGGCATCAATAGACTCTTTTAAAGTCATGGGGATGGTATCCCTTTCAAAATATACTTATCCTTAAATCTGTGGAATTCTTGCATTCAGAAATACTGTACACTGTCATCTCCATCAATTCTCAAGAGTGTGATTTTGTCAAATTCATCTTTTGTGGGAAGACATTTCAAGGCTACACACAAGATAAGCCAAAAAGAAGAAAATCTAACATCCTTTCAAATTCATATTCAAGGAAATATTTTTCCCCCAACATCTATGTGCTTTTTCTATACCCACACGCATATATGCAGATCTACCAGCATAAAGATTTCCTTAATCTACAAATTTAAAATGGAATATGCACACTTTAAATTATAGAATATAAAATTACAGTGAGCAAAGGGACAAAAGAGGAGGAAAAAAATGCTCTCTCTTGTGGTTTTGATGAAAAAAGAAATAAATCGGGCCTGTAACCTGTTAATGCTGATATAAACTAAAATCATAGAATCATAGAATGGTCTCGGTTGGAAGGGATCCCAAGGATCACAGAGCTCCAACCCCCCTGCCACGCAGGGCCACCAACCTCCAGGCCTGGATCTACACAAGGTTGCCCAGGACCCCATCCAATCTGGCCTTGAACACTTCCAGGGATGGGGCATCCACTACTTCTCTGGGCAGCCTGTTCCAGCCCCTCACCACTCTCTCTGTAAAAAACTTCCCCCTAATATCTAATCTAAACCTTCTTTCCTTTAGCTTTAATCCATTCCCCCTTGTCCTGCCAAAATCCCTTAGCAAAAGGATACATACCCAAGAACTTCCCAGATCTGACTACTAAGACACATACTTCAAAGTAATATATATATATGTACACACACATATACACACAAACCTCCCTTATAAAAATAGTTAATAAAAGAGAATGGAATGCTGAACATTACTTCCCCATGTAACCTTTTTTTCCCCAAATCCACACTTCTGCAACCTATTAGAAGGAAGGGGATCTATGGTATCTCACCAACCTGCATCAAGCCAAACAGATACAGTTACTTCTGACTGCTCAGTCATGAAGGGGCATTGCCCAATCCATACAGACGTCTAGACAGTAGGTCACAGTGTTAGAAAAGGGGTGTTTTGTAAAAAGCTTCGCCGGTATCAAGCCATGTGTGGATCTTCCTGTTATTATGAATACCAGATTTTCTGCATTAAAGTCAGTGTGGTTTAAATCACTAATCTTGTAGGTATATTGCTGGAGACACAGGAAAGTGAACCTTGGCATGATGATCTTTCTTCCTGGAAAGATATCTATCTGTCTGTCTGCCTACCTGTCTCTGTCTGTCTCTCCTATCTATCACCTACCTGTTGGTGCAATCAAAGGTATCAGCATTAGAGATGAGTCAATTCATGCAGTCCACTGCTTGCATTTTCTTTCCTTGGTATTCCATTGGGCGTTTCATTCTGGTATTTGCTTTAGATTTTTAAGAATCTGCAACATGCTATACATGATCTGATCCAAACCAGGACATGACAGAGACACACAACAGTAGAAAATAACTGGCAGTAACCCAGATGCAAAACAACTCTCCACAGATGCTTCCTCAGTAAGAAAAGAGCTCCAACAATTTAGCAGGATACACCAACACAAAGATAGTAGTAGCCATTTGTCCATCTTCCCTTGCAGAACTGCTTTTAAAAGTTCTCTGGGTACGTAAACTAAAATACCATATTTTACTAGAAAAAAATAGATTAACTCAGAAAGACAGACAACAATTTTCTACATAACCCCCCATAAGTACACATTTTCAGCAATTAACTGGGGATACATTTAAGTATTTCCTGAAGATCTTTTCTTAAGAGATCTGTAAGTAATTAGCTGATTAAGGCTACATGAAGAAACAACTGCATCTCACATTTCAAGTTTTACCTCTCCAATAAAACCATGGCAAAGCGTGCATCCTTCATGGTAATTTTAAGGTTTGAATTTACGATCTGATTCACCCTGGATACACACTTTGCACTTTCCTCATAAGAGCTGTACTGTAATGAGTTATCTGGCTGGGGACAGAGATAAAAGAATTCAAATCCTGTGTTGCCTGCTTAACAGTGCAAAGGCAGAATCAAGTAACACTCTTTTTAGTTGTTAATGCATAAAAGAGTAATACAATCCCAGTGGCTGACAATTCCACAGTAAAAATAAAAAATCATTATACCTTGAAAAACCCAAATGTTAACTAAAATGAGGATAAAGGTTATGCTTTGTCTATTAGTGACATTATAAACCTCACCAATGTTTGAGCTCCAAACAAATACCAAAAAACAGTATTTAACCTGCTAAATTACTGAGAAAACGCTGCTACTAGAATTGTATGTCTTGGTATAGAGTCACTGATCCCAAAGTGACATATCTAAGAGCAATAATTCCACTTAAATAAACGATCTAAAAGGAATTATCAACCATACTAACAATTTTAAACTTTTTTTTTCCCCCCACAAGAAACATTATCCCCAGCACGTGCCCATAACCAACCCACACGAATGTAAAACACTCCTTATTTTCTTTCTCAGCACTTTCTTTTCTAACACAGTCTGGTTTTTTCAATTCTTTGTATATTCAAATGCCCACTGTTTCACAAGGGAAGACTGTTTTTTTCAAATTCATCACAAACATAGCTGTTCTGATATCAATAGATTTTTTTTTTCTTCAAAGTAAATCAGATGCACAGCCTCTGGATGAGAGATTTAAAGCCAAACATATTGGATACATGAGAAATGAAATCAGATAACATAGACAATAATTTTCTTTCACTTTATTACCACTGATCTGAAACTGAACATCTACAATCACGCCTTTTCTTTCAGTTGACTAACACCAAACTGGGTTTTTTTGATGTTACCTCAGCTGACTTCTGCAGAACCAAGTCTGCATTTGTTAAAGGAATTTTTAAGCAGTGGCAACTAAATTGAGGTTAGATCCTACCCACTGGCAGCCTGCAGCAAAGGTGAAATATCAACATTTTCCTGGGTTTTCGGCATAGGGAATATTATCAGAAGGGAAACAGATTTAAACAAAACCCTAGGATGTCACATAACAATGACCTGTGTAAAATGAAATGCTCCACCCTTCAAGGCAGCCTGCGTGGTATCCCAAAAGGCCAAATCAGAAGACAGAACGAAGCATAAAGGTCCACCATCCCAGGGCAAAGCACTGTCAGTGTGCTTGTAACCTAGGAAAACTGCAGAGGGACAAGGGACCTGGCAGCAAGAGAAGTATCAGTGATGAACCTGAACCATCCTGCGAAATAAAGTAATTTCCCCCAGGAGCAGGTTGTTTCATAGCTCTGTACAGTGCAGCTCTAGAGAAAAGCTTCAGCCATCAGTGCAGAAAAGGTGTTGATAGAACAAGACATGCCAGGATCTGACCTTGGCCACCCATATTAGTCATGTCTGCTCCATGCAACAAACTTTTCATAAAGCTCTCAACTGTCCTAGCCTGGTGTATGAAGAAACAGGACAACAAATGAAATGGAAAATTAAGAGCGGATTACTTTTAGCAGAGACCTACAGTGAACTTCAGCCCTTCTGTCCAAGAGATGAGGTGATAAACCACCTCAATGCCACTTCCATGACATGGCCTACTGAGTCAGAGTTGACAGTTGACATCTCCCAAGTATTATCCTGTAACACAATCGGTTATGAGAGCAGATAAAAAAATGGACAAACTTGCAAATGAGCACAGTTAGAAAAATCAAGCACATTTAATTACTACTATTGTTTTTCTACATGGCTTCTTCAGTGGTCACTTAATTCACAACACTATCATCAGAAGATTTAACTGTGTAATAAATAAGCTGCGAGTAGTTGGAAGCTGAAAATCTACATAGAAGAAACACAGAGATTTTTAGTGCTTATGTAATATTGACATCAGCCTTGCAAAGCCAGGCACCCAAACTGAAGTTCTAAAATCAGTGGATTTGCTTTCAAAGCGTTCACTGGACACACCTGACTTGAAGGAGGTGGTTTTGGAGCTCCTCAGGGCTTGGGGAAGTCTTGATGAAAAATCACAGGCCTAAACTTTGTAAATCACTAGTCATTTGTGACAGTCATTTGGAAGCATTTTCTAAAGGTTCTGCTTTTCAAACGCTACAGCGCCGAGTACCCTTCTGTGAAAACACCAGGCTCTCCAAAACACCCCAGAGCTGCCAGCTACAATTGCTGTTTTTTAAACTTCAGACCATCTGTATTTGAAATGAGCATTCTGTAGATAGTTATCTGCATCTCTACCATGCCAAGACACGCCAAAGTACCGAGTCCCAAATGTAAATGCATTCTGCCTGCACGGGTAAAGACCCAAACATACAGATACAAAACATACAGAGAAAAATATTAAGACACAGCTGTTTATTTTTTATACTTGCAGTATCCACTGAATTAACATTTAGCATAGTTAGAAAAGTCACACAGTCATTCTCTCCAAAAAAGTGGCAATGCATACACCAAAGTCAATTACTTCTGTAATTATTTTCAACTTCTAACTTTGAAGCAAAAAGATAATACACTTAGGAAAAGGTCTTCCAAGTAATTTTAAAGTTTGAGGTGGTTTTTTTTTTGTTTGTGTGTTTTAAAGTTTCCAGACTCCTCCCTTCTGTTTCTCCTGCTGACACTTTAATCTCCTCCTCTTGTAAATATGAGCCTCTAAGAATAAATCACGTTTCATTTATTAAAGGTAAAAATACGATTCACTATGAAGCAGAAAAGCCAATCTCCATAAAGTTTCCCTCTGTGGGGACTGAAATTAGTTTTTATATGAAGATTCAAATCTGTATCCAGCAAGGCATTTAAGCAGGAATAAAAGCACTCTAACTATACATGGGACTGAATATTTTTTCTCTTGAGTTACATAACATGCTTAAAGAAACAGAAGTGATAACTTCAGCCAGTTCTAGCAAAGTAAAATCAATGACAATGCTTTAAAACATAAGTATTTTGCAGTGAGGAACCTGACACATCTGAGAACTGCTGCCTATATTAGCACTACACAAAATTAATATAAAGTAGTATTTTTTCACTTTTCTATTCAGGTCACTTTCACTCCCAGCATTGTTGATTCAGAGGAGGAAAAAAAAAAATACCTTGATTCTTCTGTAAATGTATTCTGCTTGGAAAAGTGCCTGTATGAAGCACACCAGGGAACAGGAGTGCAAGCAGCCCGTATCACCTTGCCCTTTGTTTAGATTGTCAGTTTTTCCTTTTGATATTTCTTTGCAGTTGAAGAACCAAAAATTGATTTTCCCAGTTGAACTAAAGTAGAAAAAGGACAATGTTTAATTTAAGATCCTTCACTCCCACACACATAAGCCTATTTCTTTCTTTATATACAAAAGAAACTGACTTTTTGTTCTTGTAAAAAAATGTTTTCAAGTGGGGTACACTCTTAGTATACTGACTGTGGTTTCACAACAAAAATAAAAGGGGAGGGGGATGTGTTTAAAAATCCCCAATATTGGCCTCCTGCAGAGCAGCACACAGACCTCACGAACCTTCTAGAGTTACAGAAGCTGAGCTTCATGGAAGCAGCAGTCATACTTGTTAGGTGCTTGTGTCAACCTATGCTACTAGCAATGTTACACTCATAACTTCGTTTATGGGCAAAGAGAAAGCACAGTTTATATATTTAGATACATTATATAAAGCCTAGAATATATTTTAAGTATTACTGTAATCTTCATCTAATAAAATAGAACTTGTATTGCAGAGTTACTAGTTACAGAGCAAGAAAGAATACCTATATGTGAAAAAGTATCAGTAACAATTCAGTTAAAATTGTCATACAACCATTTCTTAATTTCTCCCTGTTTTCCTGGTGTTATGCTCATCCTCCCAGTTCTCTCCTGGGCCCTAAGGCTGACAGTGTCATTGTGGCCTAGGGTTCTGAGAGCAAGTCATCACCATGTGGAGTCCTTTTTTGGGAGGAATATGATGCTCATTTTGATGGTTCCTTCTTCCTCACTTTAGGATCCAGACACACTTAAAATTCGGGTTTTTTCACTGGTCCACAGTTACCTGAATTTACAAAACACTGTGCCTTTTTCAGCATTTGATTGGTCATTTCTGGCTTTATTCAGAACAGTTTGTCAGACAGCAGACCAAATTCTGTGTAATTATGACTGAGCAGACAGGTAAGTTTAAATCCAAGGAAGATAAACTGTGATTCTCCTTAAGATACACGATTACCCTTTTAGAACTTGTAAACAAGAAGGGCAATACATAAGACAAACAAATTCTGGTATCTAATAAGGCACTTTTTAGTTGGTTAAAAGATATAGAGAGCACAATATACACTTATATTCATGGCACAAGTCTCAATTACAGAATTGGTTGTTTAGAAGCCTACTTGCCTTCCTCATACAACAGCCTGTCCTGTACAGACCTTTCCTAGTTCTTTGAGGGAATACAACAAACATCCAGCTTAGCATTTGTATCTCAAGCTCCAATTGCTACCTTAGCAGCAAAGATATAACTATATACATTACAGTTAAACTTTGTGGTTTTCAGCTTTCATAGCCTTAAATTAGCCTGGAAAAAAGGGCGTAAAAGCAATAGAGAGGCATCAGCTTTTGGTCTGGCAATCAGCATTTACAGGGAAAGACACATCTCAATATGATGTTGAAGTCAGCAAAGCTGATTTCATTTAGGCTTACTGCAAGACGAGCTCTGTGGGGAGTCTGCAGGTAGGTATTACGCCTAGAACTTGGATTTTACATATTTCAATGAAATTGTGATGTTTAAACTCTACAATGAGTGAGCAGTTGTATCAAACTGTGGAATTTGGAGCTTTCTCATTTACTTACATATAAAAGGAATTTTTCTGGATATAAAAATATAAAGTTAGAATAAGCAGCAACTGCATCTACAAGGAAAGAACATGCAACTGATTTAATTGTTTTGAACCTCTGCTGAACTGATGTAACAGGTGAGCAAGTACATCTCAAGTGGTCACATTCTTCATGCACAGTGCCATTCAGCAGGTTCTAAGCTTCAGATGAGCAGGACTGTATATCTGTGTTGAACTTCTCAGCAACAGATGATCATACCCATAGTCCAGCTTTATAACCATGGTCCGGCTGGGAGTTTGTAGGTTCGGCTAGTCTGCTATTTAAGTGACAAATCTGTGACCTAAGCACCATCCCAATGGCCCTTCCTATGAATCCTCAGACAGATGCTCTCCCTGAGGTGCTGACAACTGTTAAGGAGTGGTTAATATTTCAGCAAGTCGCTTTATCACATTGGAAAAGCCACTTCTCAGCTCCTGGGCAGTCACTTATTCATGTTTGCTTCATTTACAAATTAGAAGTACCAGCTGTAAAGAATGCTACAGTAGGTCATTACTTTTCTCAATGCTGCAGAAAATAGTTCCAGATTTTACTGAAGTATCAGGTATAGGATAGGGCAATTTTTCTTTAAAAGACAGTATTTTTGCATGATGTTCTGTTCATTCTTCTGCCATCTCTTCCTCTCCAACCTTCTCACTTTAAGGTCAAGTTCAGAACTCGCATTTGAGGCTGTATAAATTACATCTGTGTAAATAAGCGTCACAATTAAGTCCTAAATAGTCTCTTGTGGTGTAATTTACCTAATAAGATGCAAAAGAAGAAGGATCTACATAGCTAAAACAATTCATAGAGAGACAAGAGAACATATAATTAACATTGCCCTACCTGCTGTTAACCGCACTAATTGCATTCCTTTCTGCACAACTGACAAGTATCACATCATACAGACAACTTCAGCGATGTGTAGCTCCTGGTAAATTCTCTCTTCCTAGTATTTAAGTTGAATGGCTTATTTCATTACTTCATCAGCCCAGAGTTTTCTGAAGGAATGCTTACTACAGTCTATCAAAGCACTTACGTATCACTATTTACACGATACTAAATGCCAAAAACTAAGTGTGAAAAAATAGCCATAAATTGGAATTCATAGCACTGAAACTGTGAAAACAGACACAAAGATTAATAAATTCTCATTTTGGAAGCCAACAACATGAAATCTGAAAATATATGACTTTTTTTCACCTCAAAATGGTAAAATAACTTTTCTGCACAAAAGCATCTTTAAGCATCTAACTTAGCTTCTTATGAATCAAAGAAATAACTAATACTATCTGCATATGTGCTCCAAATAGGAGTGTCACGCAAAAATAATCAAGTTATTTATAGCACATGTTAATCACCATATTTAAATGGCAGATTACTCTGTGGCAGGAGGCATAAGCCTGTATTTATAGGGGGAAATATTTCATAAGTTTTTTCTAGACTATTTTAATTTTCAGAAATTAAGTATCCCTTGTTCCACTGTTACCCCAACACATCCAAAAGAAAAGCTGTATTATACTTATATTATATCAAGATGTGAAAAGACCAGTAAGAAAATCAACCACACTGAACATTAAATTAGCTAGATCAAAAACCTGTGTAAAAGATTTATCAAGAACAAGAGGGTGTTGGTCACACAGACACAGTATCAGGATTATTATGACAATAATCTTCAATGGAGCACAATACTCACACACGGTTAAGATTAGGAAAGTACTACCAAAATACACAGATGAAAACCTGGAGGAATAGAGGGATAAGACTTGGCAGGGAATAGAGGGAGGCAGAGTGCAATAATGGTGAATCTTCCCAGTGACTTTATATTGTTAACTATCTATACAGTAAACTTTTTATGGCTGCCTTTCTTTCTTCTTTCTGCAAAAATCCTGGGGTTACTCTTAAGCATATAGAACAATAAATATATTTAAGATTTATAGCCTGAAGTTTGGCCCTATTTATCTTACTCAGGTAAGCAGTCCAACTAAGCCCAGGGGAGGTGCAAGAAAAATGTTCTCCTTCACAGTGACGCAAGAAACCATAGCCAACTTTAACTGTAGGACAGGGTAGAATGTACCACATATAGGCAAAGCTGTCAACTGCAGAATTTTTCTTAACAAAACAAAAAATCACTTAAAATAAAAGCATAGCTAATTTCTGGAACTAACTTGGACACTAATTTTTAGGGTTTTTTTTTTTGTGAAGACATTCTCAAGGGTTAAAGTCTCATTTGAAATATACGGTGATGCAGGCAGTCAGATAACATCTGCCAATTGAATCCAGCAGGGTTACAAAGACACATTTCATATTCATAAGTGTGTTGAAATATTTTACTTTTCTTAAACTGCAAATATTTGAAGAAATGTAGATAAACATATTTTAAATGCACAGCACTTCCTCAAATATGAAGTAGCAGATTAACGAAATGTCAGAACATCCTCAGCTTCAAAAACCGCTCTACCATTTTAGGTAGAGATTATCTACCAAGAAAAATAATAATCACAGCCTCTTATGATCATACTTCTCAACTGCTGATGTATTCAGAGTATCAGCTTGTAAATTGCTCCCACCTTTAAAGATAAAACAAGCTCTTGCAAGTCATCCTAACCTCTGCGAAATACCAGTTAAGATTACTTCAGAGACTGGAGGAGGCTGAGGGAGGAAAAAAGGGGAAGGGAATCATGGTATGGAGGCTGTATGCTGTTTTGTTCTCTGAGCTTGTGCAAGTTGAAAGGCCAGCTCTGACAGAAGATTTCTGGCTTGGTTCAAAACCATGTGCTTTTATAGCAGATGTACAAGCCAATATCCTTACACATCCATCACAGTCCATCCTAAACTACCACCTATTCCATAAAGACAAAAGGTATAACAACTTTAATAGAAATAATGGACAGAGTGAAAAAAGAAAAGCAACCTCCTCAATTGAATGATCTAGAGAAAGTGGTTATCTAACAATAGTGCCTTCCTGCTCCACGCTGCATCACCTGGGGGACACTAGTGGAGATCGGGGAAATCACAGCAGTATCAAAGTAGGGCAATAACCAGAACTGATGTCTTAAGCACTCAACAAAAGAAATGGTAAAAGATGGAGCAATAGTTCAGAATTCAGTTAAAGAAAAGCATCTGAGTACCAGCTGGTTCATCAGCATAATTTAATTAACTTATCATGACTCAAAACTTCAGTTTGTAAAGTTTCCCAGTTTTACTCTCCCTAAACCTAGCCCAGTTCCTCCTGTTCTTTAACATGCCAACTATCTGAGACTGGACTACAACAAAAAAGGTCTCCTCATACACCCAGGAGCGATAAGGGTGAGAACCAGAGCTAAAGTCATATTTGCCACCTTTGCAGATGAAACTGTAGCTTCAAATACACTCAGATTCAAGCATTAAAATGTCCAGAGCATGGAGGGGGGAACAGATTATACGTTTATTCAAAGAAATTACTGCCAAACCACTGACCCTATGAGAGACTTTTGCTAATAGGAACTAAGAGAGTCTAAGAAAAGAAGGTGATTCTAAACTATGCTCAAGTCTGGACTGTCCTCACTCTACTCTGGCCTCCTATTAATTCAATTCAACATGATTTTGCTAGTAGCACTCCCATTTCAAAAGTTTAAAATAAAAATACCCATCCCTCATTTTACAGCCAAGTGTCAATTATGTCACTGACACCTTCATACAAATGATTACATACAGACAGATCACGTAGAAGATGCAGCACTACACAGCACAGGCCCATCAATCTCAGCAGCTCTGTCATCTCATTTCAAGTTTCTAACTAACAAACACTACTTCAATACTGATACCGAAACCACAGCTCCTGCTGAGGGTTTACACCATGTAAAGAAGAGAAGCACAGCTCTTCTGATCACAGCCACCCCAAAGAGCACACCACTGCCGCAGCGCAGTAACGAGGCCCGGGGAGGAAAGACTACAGACTGCCAGCTGAGCATCTGATCTCTTCCTTCACAAGTTAAACCCATAATATCTGCAGTAATTGTTACTGAAACCATGCTAAGCTATAGTAACTATCAACACATAGATTTCTTCTAAATAAATCCATCAGATTTCCCAGG
The DNA here is from genome assembly GCA_013400835.1 of Zapornia atra. Classification (NCBI taxonomy): domain Eukaryota; kingdom Metazoa; phylum Chordata; class Aves; order Gruiformes; family Rallidae; genus Zapornia; species Zapornia atra. The sequence goes on along the minus strand of VZTU01014672.1, from coordinate 28,880 downwards.
AAAGTAAAGAAGAATTCTCAAGAAAGTAGAAGTGACACATGGCTTCTGGACAATAGCCATTATTTTATACCTTGTCTCATAAAGTTTGTTAAAATACAAGTGACAACTAAATGATTGATTCTTTTAGAAGTTGGTGTTTCTTTCAGTAGTACTGTAGCTTCTATCAAATGAAAATTTCAGATGGGTTCTGCCTTGAAACAGAATCACGAGGTTGGAAAAGACCTTTGAAGATCATCAAGTCCAACCATTCTCATCCTAAACTAAACCATATCCCTAAGTATCTCATCTACCCTTTTTTTGAACACATTCAGGGAAGGTGACTCAACCACCTCCCTGGGCAGCCTGTTCCAGGCAGCCTGTTCCACATGCAGCCAGTGATGGCAGAATCCTAAAACAACAGCACAACTCATTTATTTTCCATCAGGAAAGGACATTCCCAAAAGGAATTCCCACTGTGGTATTCAGATAAAAACAGCAGCTACAAATACAGGCAGTTAGAAAAATAATGACTATTTAGTGTCACAGGTGGATTTTTATCACAGGGTTTTACAAATTAGAGACAAAAGAAAAGCTTTATCACTTACATTCCAATGCAAGCCAGAGCAACAATCAAGGAAAAACAAAACACAGAAAAGAAAATTGGTACCAGAAATCGGTCCCCAAAATACTTAGAAGCAGATGGGCATCTAGAGAGTGCAGAAGGTGTGATTTCTCTCCTTTACACAGCTGCTAGTACTGCAGAGAAAACAATGTTGTTTAGTGTTTCATACCTTACACATAAAGCGTGTCTAATGATTCCGATTTTATGCATAAAAAAATGAAAATTCCATGCAGCTGCTTCTCAATTACACATCTAGTTATTGTTCTGCAGCTGCAAAACTACCTTGAAGAACTATAAAATATGGTGTGACAAGCCTGGAATAAATACTAGCAGTCATCTTGTACCTTCCTTGTGAAATGTTGACTTGTTTTACCACCTGTGAATCAAGAGCTATGGCTTCTGTCACCTCCTTCTTTTATAAACAAAAATCCACCAATATATTTAACGCAACTGGAATTTGTAAATGACTGCTTTCTGTGGCACACATTAAACACAAACTTCAGCACCCCATTTCCAGAGTATTTTTTACTCTGTGTTGTTATTTCCAAGTAGCTATTTTGGTAATTTGATCAGAAGTCTAACACAGAGAACAATAAGTCAGCACAACATTAGTGTCAAACATCTGAAATGAGATTTTGATTTGTTAGCCCCCCAGCCATTACTCATATTACTATAAATCTATTGAATATGAAGACGTTTGGTGACGAAGAATGGTTATAAAACACCCAACTATTGTAAGCAGTCTCAAGTTTGCATTTACTGACTCACACTCAGCGTGTAATTTTCTAACACAGGGAACAGATAAGAACAACATAACAGCTATGTTTCTCATAATGCATCTGAAATTAACTATTTCTGTAATTCCTCACGAGATGGAGGTTCCTTCAAAGAATTTCCCTATCTAAAAATATTTTAAAACAGGAACAATTTGTAATTCCTCTTGAAAGGGAAAGGCTCAGCACGGAACAGCGCAATACCCTGTGGTGAGCTTCAACAAAATCTTTTACTAATTTTGTTTCAAAAAAGAATAAAATTCCAAATCTCTGCTAGGCATGCTGGAAGTTTTTACTGCCTTGGTTTTTTTCTGGCATGCAGGATGCAACACATGTGGCCATTACCAACAAATGTGTGTGCTTATAGACAGCTGCCCGTTTTTCACACCGGTGCCAAGGGCTTACGTGGAAAAGAGTTGCTAAGCTGAAGAGGGGGAATGAGGCACACAGTAAAGCCAAGTGAGACACCCCTCCCAGGGTTTACCAAGGATAATATGCTGCTTAAATATTGCTGTGCTTAAAATTCTGCCACTTCTCAGCAGCCTCTGTGAAAGAATGTTCCTTAGCAGAAAACCCAGAGGAAGGAGCGGAGCGAGGGAGAGGGACAACATGCAGGAATTACAGGATTCAAAACCAACCAAACGAAACACGTGGACAAAGGGGAGAGAGGAGGAGTATTTAAGGGCTTATGTCCAAGGAGAAAGGTCCTGCTACACAGTGGTGTGAATGGTCATTGAGTATGAATCCTCAAATGGAAACCCTAATGCCACCTTACTCATGCCTTTGTGTGGTTTAGCTTCCACAGCAGATTAAAACACCTAAAAGCGATCTGAGAGCAAATGAAGAGTGTCCATAAAGAGAGCCACTACTGAACAGATACTGTACTCCAGCCTTGCACTATAGCTACACATTGCAGCAAATAAGCCTCGACTTTCTAACAAAATCCTTAGTAAAGCAGGTTTCAGTGAATCCAACCCTTTGCCACCTTTCCCAACTCCTTTGATTTTCCATGACCCTTTTTTTCATCCAGTAGATGGGGTGAATAAATTGGATCGCTGACATATTACTAAACCTCCCACAAAAAATCTACTTTAAATAACAGTAACATACAAGGAGTTACTTTATAACTTTTACTTTAGTTTATTGTTTTCAGACATAAGTGACATTTTTAAAATTACAAGCATAACAACTAAATTTGCAATTGTTTTCCAAAAAATCAACCCATTTCAATGTGGACAAATACAGAAAAATATACTATTCAAGTTGTTAGCAATCATGATTTGTTTTCTGATCAAGAAACATTAACTTCTCTGACCATTATGTCAAGTAAATGGTGGTCTAAGCAAACCAGCAAGGAAAAAGTAAGTATGCACACAAACTGACAGTGGCTTTTAGCTGTACACAACTGCTAAGTATTTGTTCTAAGTAAGGTAAGATATAATCAGAACTCACCAGGGGGAAGATGGCATTAGGAAGCGACAAGAGAAAAAGAAAATAAAGAAGAAAGGGCTCTAAGAAAGAAAAGGAAAATGGAGAAGTAGAAAGGTTTAAAACCACAACAGCAAATTTTGCGGAGCTTTGAAACGGATGCAGTCAAGAGCTGTCTATGAAGACTGGGAGCAACAGAGTTATTAACTGGTATTTCCTACCATTGAGGAGTTGCAGGAAAATGCAAATTCTCTCCAGTCTTAGATTTCACCACTCAGGGCAAAATCCATTAACTGAAAACCTGCTAGAGAGAACAGAAACACACTGATGCTCAATAATGCTGAACGTGGTCCAAAGGCAGCTCATCCACCACTAGGTTTCTATTAAATTTAAAAGGTTGTTTTCTAAACACTTAGCCATTTGAGAATAGAATCATATTAGTCAATAACTTATAGCATTATTTTGCCTGAAAGGATAGTTTCAGAAAGCCATAATTTAAGTATAAAGAACTTTAATAAAAGCTGTCAGAGAAAATAAGAGGACTTATGGGAGAGCTGTTCCTTAAACAGCGAGCAGAGAACGTACAGCTCCGTGCAACACTGGTTTAGCAACATGTGATTTTTCAAGGAATGTGGAGAAGCATAATCCAAGCAGCTCTAAAAAAAAATAACTAGTTACAACCACTAAGTGCATAGGTTTTTTTGAGAAATAACTCATTATGCACAGGTAAAAAATTATTATTAGGCAGTGAAGCACACAATGGAAAGAAAGGCTGGAGGTGGCAATTCCTGTCCTACCTAACCTGATGGAGAGAATAAAGAGAATTAAATCATGCAAGCAAAGCATATGATCACAGAGGAAAAAAAAAGATCAGCTAAGTAGCCAACAAACTCAAAGACTGAGGAGTAAATTAAGTTGCTTAAATACAACTTTAACTACAGAGGGCTGGGTTGTACAGAATCCTCACAGAAAAGCTCTTCCTGGTATAACAGAAAAGAACCTAAACTCACTTTTCTAATATTGGAAACATCAGGTTCAGGGATCTTTTCCATTTTTCCTAACATCACAGCTTAGATTAAATGCAGGCTGCACTATCACCAACAATTTCTTCATAATCTATACAAAGAGGACATTACCAAGCTAAAGATCAATTTTTGATCCCTCCTAAGCATACATTGCTTTCCAGAGGTTTTTCCCTTGTATTGGAGAGATGAACTTTCAGATAAGGGATCTAAAGCAGCATCTAAAAATACAGCCTTCCAGCTAAATTAAACATAGCCAAGAGGACAAACCCAGCAGGCTGAGATAGGAAGGAGACTGGCTGAGAACTCTTTTGATATTCTAAAAAAAATGGTGAATAATAGGTGACAGGTAAATGATCTCATGCAAAAGAGACTTCAATAAAGCTCTTCTGTTCTTTATAAAATACATGTTTACCTCTCCAGCCTGATATAAAAAGCATGCCTTCAGTCCAAAGCTGAATTTTATGAGTTCCCTCATGCATAAGGCAATAGAAATAGGATATGTAGAGACTATATTTTTTTATACTTTTTTTAAAAAGAAGAGTGAATAAAAGCTTTGCACTCAATTCAATTGCATTTCTCTGTGATAGAGTGTGAACACTGCACCTGACTGATTCCTAAATGTAATGAAACACTCCAAGTGGCAATGGGCAGCACTCTATTGCTTTTGTTAAAAATTAAAAAAAACCCAACATGCCAAGCTCCCAGCATCCATTTAGGACTGTCAGCATTTTCAACCACCTCTGTAAGCTCTCTACTGATTCGAAGAGCCCATCGACAGTACGTGGTAAAACCCTCCAGCATAATTATAATCTTTCTCAGCTTTGTCCACCTACTAGTTTAAAATGATGGTTCCCTTAATAACTTCTCCATCAGGCAGAACATAAAGATGAGTGCACAAGCTGAAGGAGATTTCAGGGCCTCTGGTGGGGAGGGCTGCAGAAAATCAGGGACCCTGAAATGATGCACAAAAACATCTGCCCCGTACAAGCAAGGAAAATGCACACACCTGAATAGTCTGGGTGTATATAAATGCATATATAAGCTTTTTCTCCTTATATTGATACTATGGTATGAGGCAAAGAAATAGCAAGAAAGAAAGTGCCTTCTCTGGACAAACAAGCCCTTAATATACCACTGAATTAAGAGGGAATGAGATCAGGTGACTTTTCAGTTATCAGAGGAGCAGCCAGATGATCTTACAGATCAGACAAAACTCCAGCTCCAAAATGTTTCATTTTGTTGTGTTAAAGAGCTGCACTAGAACTGTAAGATCTTGTTTACAGGTTGTGTTTCTTCAGATGGCAGATCAAGCAATGCCATGCTGTTGTAGCAAAACAGCACAACATCTTTTTCTCTCCTGTCTTGAAAACCTGGGAATTTTAAACATGAAGCACAAAACCATTTGTGTCTGCATTTCTTGGTATTCTCTAAATACTGCCTTCTCCACAAGAGTTACACCTGAAAATTGCTTAGCACGTAAAAGGCAATTAATTCCTTGGGGCCTAATTCTGTATTCCTTATTGTGTACAACTTCGTTTGAAGTCAATATTAGTGATGTCATTTTAATTTTCTTCACATCTGCTGTTCTTATCTTAGAAGAAAAAACACCCAATCCTTTAATTCCATTAGAAAAATCCTTGTAGACTGCCTTTTGTGCTGTTGGTAATTTTGAAAATCTTTCTGAGAAAATTAATATTCCATATATTCAGTGTACATATTAATAAAAATAGAGAGAGAGCAACAGAGGAAATGAGCCAACTATAACAAAACCGGTGATACTGTATCAAGGCAAACCCTTTCTCCATGCATTAACACCCTCCTGACAAGTGAAGGTGGTAGCAAAAATTATCTAATCCCATCCCTTTTCCATTGCATCTACAGGGAATCCAACAATAGCAAAATTGGTGACCGCAGGCACCAGGGCAGTACAGACAGCTCCATCAAGCCAACAGTACTTGGTGAAATCGTGAAGTCAATTTGTGGATATCACACTTCCATGTCAGAAACGTCTGTGCCTTTATCTGTACCCCTTTATCACCACCCAGACCCATGTGAGTGATGTAATGCTGTAAGATTAGAAAGTCAAATAACTGTTTCTCCTGTATTTGTGATGACAGGTCTATAGAAAGAACCTCCCTTCACAAGGAAAATACTGAACCTTTGGCTTTAAGGCTTTGATAACTTTATCTTAAAGATAGGTTGGCAAGCATCCTTTCTTGTTTGCAGAAGCTAAACCTAAGGACAGCTGCAATGTGGCACACAGCATCTGAACCACCAAATTTCTGAGCAGGACTTGGCAGGATTGGCCTCTCCTTTCACCATCTTTTACTGCAGAACACCTGTCTATCAAGAAGATCTCAAAGCTGCCTCCACTGGTTGTTTTAATTCAGAATATTTTGTGCCTCCTGTAGGCTGAAGGTTTTTGTTTAACCCCTAACTTTTTATATTGTGTAGCTGCATATTTAGGAGATGGCAGCCCATATCAGATTGTGCAGATAAACTTGAGTGACAGAGATACTACTAGTCTGTAGGATCATAAAGAAGATAAATCTGAGGAAATCTTGGAACAACAACGACTACCGTAGCAAAAGTTGTGTTCTTGACGCTTAGTTTTCACAGGGCATGTTAGAAGTACAAGAATAGGACAGTATCAGAATGATTACCAGGTTGTTATTAATTATTTAGGGGATCAATGGAGTCTGTCAATCATTTTAACATGAAATAGCTTTCACACCATAAACCACAACTCTTTAATGCCCAGCAATGCAGCATGCTTGAATGCAATTATATGAAATGTGGAAACGTACCACTGACTGATATTCTGAAGCATTAACAAGCCAACCCAGCTAAAATACACACAATTTAACTGATAAAGCTTGATCAGGAAACAATTAATCTGTTTTTATATTTAACTTTTGATTATTTATATTCCAACATGGTTTTTTCTAGACCAATATTTCTGTGATTTGCAAAGCAAGCAAGCCACGGAGGTTATTTAAATTAAATCTGGCATCATAAACCAGAAGAGGTTCTCTGCTTTTCATAGAGCAATTTATTTCTACAAATAGTTATAGGGATCAAGAATAGTGATAGTCATTGAATAGACCAAACCATTTATAACTACAATCCTGAAGAGGAGAGTTTAAGTGCTGTAACATTTGTAAAAAACCTGCCACAGCTTCAGTTAGCATTTCTGGATTTTTCCTCAGACATCCAGACAAGAGGAAAACTCCCACTTCTACAAGCTTTGCTTTGTGCTAAGTCTTTCTAAGTTTGCATTGCCAAATGACCATCACAGTTCCATTTAATGTTTTTGTTTTAAATACGTTTTTTTCAGTAATCAGAAACTTATGTCAACAAGTATATTTGAAAGTGTATCACCTTAACAAAGTCCTAGAGATTCTGCAAGCCATTAAGTTAAACCTTGTAGTGTGTCTGGCTGAGGTGGAATTAATTTTTGCCAGAAGAGCCCTCCTAGCACTGTGCTTTGTACTGGTATCCAGCAAGGCGTGGGTAACACACCAGCATTCTGGCAAGCACTTGGGAGGTGACACAGCCAGGACAGCTGACCCAAACTGACCATGGGGACATGCCATACCATATGACTCTCTCAGCAATAAAAAGGTGAGAGAAAGGAGAAGGGGGAAGCATTCATTACTCTTGATGTTTGTCTTACAGAGCAAGTGCTACCCATACTGAAGCCCTGCTTCCCAGGATGCGGCCAGACATCGCCTGCTCATGGGAAGTGGAAGAATAAATCTTTTTCTTTTTCCTTGGCTTCTCTGTGGCCTTTCTCTTTATTAAACTGCCTTTATCTTGACTCATGAGGGTTTTTCCCATCCTAGTTTTCTCCCCTCCCTGTCCAGCTGAGGAGGAGAATGATAGAGCAGCTTAGTAGGCACCTGGTGTTCATCCAAGGTGAACCCACCACAATCCTATTCAGCTGCTTGAGGTCTGATGAGATCTTTGATACATTAAGTTGTGTTAATTTACTTTCCAGGGTGCAAAACCGAAGTGCATTGAACTAAGCAGCTTGTACATTATGTTTTACATAAAACAAAAATCCTTCCTGTTGCTACACAATTAGACTCCAGTAATGTCAGTACTCTGCATTTTGACGTATGATATATTAAAAAAAGCTAAATGAAAAGAGGAAAACTATGCAAACTACTATTAAAGTAGAAAACTTCCTTCAGAATTAGAATTGGGTGACAAACATACTTGAATGAATTTCCTTTTGAGAGAAAAGGTATTACATAAATTCATTTCCCACCCACATTATCATCTCATGTTCACCACACTAAAACGAGGAGGTTGTCAGAAAACAAAAATGAAGTTCCAGGAGCAAGGTCTTCTCTTCAGCTATGGCCAAGTCCTTTTGTGATGGTAGGTAACAACTCACCTTTTTTCTCTCCATATGGACAAACACGAACAAGCATACATTTATATAATTCTCTCCTACGTATTTTACATCTTCATAGAATCATAGAACAGTTGAGATTGCAAGGACCTCTGGAGATCATCTGGTACAACCCACCTGCTCAAAACAGGGTTAGGTAAAGCAGACTGCATCCACCTCAGGCTGAAAACATTCAAAGAAAGAACAGTCCACAAGCTTTTTCATCATTTGCTTTTCAATAGAGCAAATTTTTTATTTGCAAACAACTTTTTATGCAAGTTAATTAAATTATAACAAATATACAACATCAAATAATTTTCCCTAGAAACCATTAATGAAGTTATTCTGAGTTATTCAAAATGATATAAATAATGTTAATTAAAGACTTCATGTTACACGTCGCATACAAAACACTAGAAATGAAGTTCTAAAGAAATACTGCTTTTATAAACTGTTGTTCACATATGAAATTAAGCATATAATATATCAAGCCTTCTCAATAAGCATCAATTTGAAGATTGTGTGCAACTTATTAGAAAGCAATTTATTTTCCAGATTGCTATCTGGTGAAGCAGATTCCTCCCATTATCAGTCAACTTACTTAGTCTCTGAGCAGCCTCCAGGGCATCATTTGCAGAATCAGCTACAAAGAATCTCTGAACTGTAACCCCATGGTCTGCCATTAGTTTTTTGCTTTGGTACTCCTGTAGGTTCAGCCATCGTCTAGGGGTTAATTGAACAGCCTAGAAAAAGGAGAGGGGGAAAATAACATAATGCTCATTAAGAACAGTTCATGAGACAGCCAACTGAGCTCTTCAGCCTTATGGTTATCTCAAACCAGCAGTTAAACAACACTTTCAGAGAAAAAGTAAAATACGTATTGATTTACCTAAGTGCCTTTTCTTAACATTCATGCATCCAAAGCACTCTGAAAGCTACAGCTATTTTTTTAAACATAACACAAGGCTGAGTGATCTTGGCTAGACAAAATGTCTTGCATTTAATATCCGTGCAGATTGGCAAACTCTAAAGTCTATTTATGTTGTTATCCTGCACTATAAAAATATTGACTGTTACCCGTACACAAACTCATTGCTTCATATTAAATATCCTTATTTACACTAAAAATTTCACATAATTCTTCCCTATACAATTATTTTTACTGATTCTATACATTTATTGCAGTGTATCTGAGAAGAAAAACAACTGGGATTAAATTAATATCACCTTGTAGGGTGATATACCTCACTATACTATACTAATATATAGCATCTTATATATTAATATCTATACACTAATGTATGTATTTTTATATTGGGCCCGGGGGAACCTAATGAGGTTCAACACTGCCAAGTGTAAGGTGTTGCACTTGGGTCGGAAGAATCCCAGCCATAGATACAGACTGGGAGAAGAGCTTCTGGAGAGCAGCCCTGCTGAGAAGGACCTGGGGATTGTGGTGGATGACAGACTTCACATGAGCCAGCAGTGGCTCTTGCAGCTCGCAAGGCCAATGGGATCCTGGGCTCCATCAGCAGAGGGGTGGCAGCAGGGACAGGGAGGGGATTGTCCCTCTCTACTCTGCCCTCGTGAGGCCCCAAGGGATGGGAGGAAGGAGGCTGAAACCAGAAAACATCTCGACCTGACCAATTGGATTTCAGCTATTCTGCTCTAGTTAAAAGTTGTTTCTGATGTGCATGGTCCCACCTCATGGCCCAGAGCTACAGTAGAGGAGCATCTTCAAGGACATTTCTCAGTCCATTCACCAACAGTGAACTTAATCTGGCTTTCAAGGTTCAGAAAAAAAGCTTATACCTTGAGTTAAAGTGGTTTGACTTAGAGCAAAAATTTAAGTAAATCATCAATTTTCATTTATATCTAAAAGGAAAATACCTCAATTTAAACAACCAATTATACTCAAATTCTTTATCTGTACTTTCCAGAAGGGAGGTTAATTGTCCTTAGCTGGAACTGGATTTGAAACGAAGGAGAAGTCCACACTAAGTTTGAGAGCAATTTTTGCTCAACTGTTACATATTTACAAATCTTGTAGATACAGTTCTTTATTATTATGTTATGGTATTTTCTATTTACTAGCAGCCAAAAGATCTTTGAGATTAATGTCAAGCTGATCTTGGATAGAATTAAACAAACAGAAAAAATAATATTAAGGTTGCTGTTTTAAATAAAAAGCTGAGTTTAAAGCTTTACTAAGACTTTCTTTTACACATACAATTTATTTTTCTCTTGTCCTTAAGTGTGTTTATTTGCAACTAAATGGCATATAAAAAGAGTTCTACAGCTCAGTAACACAGTTGATAAAAGTTTGGTCACTGGGTTTGTAATTTAACAAGAAATCTTGAAACCAGCTTTCATTCATCCTTTAGAACAAGAAATCAGTTTCACATGTGTGTGTTAACTAAACTGATCTAAATAAAGTAAACAAAAAGAAAAGCATTCAAATCCTGTTATTGAGAAACAAACTTTTGTTGCTGTTGATTGACAAAGGTCACTTTCAACACCACTTGTTTACAAATCTTCTGTTCAGGTAGGTATGAAGTAGTTCAGGAATTTGCAACACAGCAGTGTGGCAACTGACCTCTCCACTGCTAGTCCCAACCAGTAAGGCTTAAGTAATAAAATCATCTAAGGACTCTCTTAAATAATATAGACTGCAAAGGGCCACCACCAAGTAAAGGTCAGCAGAGAGAGCTAACAACACATGATGGATACGGAACAGAGACAACAGCAAGAAAAGCAACCAAAAACCTATTTGCTTTATGAAGAAAGGTCAGGCCCAGTGCCACCCATCTGGTGTGCCTCACTCCAGGGTTAGCCCAGCTCCAGCCTAGTTAATGAATAAAGCAAACCTAACAGCTCACATGGGAACCTGCAATAAGCCCTGTTCCCCACCAGCCTCTTGGCATGTTACAGAAGCTTTTGGTATGTATGGGTTTTACAGTGTGAAAATGTAACTGAAAACATTCCATGGGGGTAGTCCAAATCATCACTGAGGTGTTAAAAATCATATTACATACACATACAGTGCATATATACAGAAGCATATGGACATATATCTGTTCTCTTATAAAACAATGTTAAGAGATTATGAGAATATTTCTTTCATAAATTATGAACCAGATTGGTCTGAGGAACACAGAAAGGAAATAAGAGAATAATTCATTTGAAAGAACTGTCAAAGCAGTCCTAAGGGTGACAAAACAGATCTCACCAAGAACTGCTGGCACAGAAAAGGAAAGCCCACAAATGTAAGGTAAGCAGGTACATGTTTTCTCCTCTCCAATATTATATGAGTCTAAGAGAGACCATCTTATTGAGTGCCAACTGAAGACTTTCAATCAAGACTTTCCACAGAAGACAAACTCCTGGCTGTGGATGAACTACTGAAGAAAATGGATTAATAGAGCCTACCACTGTATATAGCAGTACAATATATTTAAGAAACCAACAGTGACAAAGTCTGTATTAGCAGCTCTGATGAGGAAGGAATGTGAAAAAGTTGCTCTAAAGCATTTGCAGTATACACACCATATGTCTTGAGCAGGCATAGGAAAGCACTTTCAAGAGATGAAATAAAGCAAAAGCTTTGAATCTGTGAAGACGACCAATCTTTCAAGACCATACTGAAAACTCAAACCAGTGGCAAACATATGCATTTTAGGCTTAAGGCACACAGACACCAAAAAAAAAAGTGACCATGAGATGTTAGAAATGGGAGTACACAGGCAATTCCCCTGAACTAATTCTCAACTTGATGTTTCAGTTGCAATAAATACATGTCTGAACCATTTAAAAGGGGCAGCAATAAAAGAATCAATTAGTCCAAGAATCCTGAAAAACCACTGCCAGATGAAGTTCCCAACCCTCTCAGATACATTAATACTGAGTGTTCACATGAATCTGAGATGGGCTTCAAATAGCATCATTTTCTTGGGCATCATAAATTTTCCCACATCCTACAGACAGACATACACCTGAGACTGATGTACCAGCACAAAGGTACTGCCTTCAGGAAGCCTAGACAAGAGTCTACAGAGTTTTCAAAGAAATCTCATTCCCATACCTAGTCTTCCATCATAGGAGGACACTAACACAGCACAAAATGCAATACCACCATCATGGGCCTACTATTTCTTTTTCCCATTCTGCAGCTCTACTCATGTCACTGTGCTCAGCAGCAAACAGCACTGGTAGGTTCACCAGTGCAGGCCTGTCTCCCATGGAAGACACACTGAGGAATCAGGTGGTACATTACCATCAGGAAAAATAATCTCCATCTGAAAAGGGGAAGGAAGTAAAAGGGAAATGAAAGCATAGGAAGAGCAAGGCTACCTTTCAAGAATTTCTGTTCATTAGTGATTCCAGCCACCTTCTATTCCCAGTTTGTTCACTGCTTGAATACTTCTCTCTTCTCTCTCCACATACTAGTCAGAAAACCATACTGGAAAGTGCTGTACCTCTCTCAGATCTTTCCAAGCAGCTCTGTCTGCTTTGACAGTATGTTCCAACAGTTTAAGATACACGTGTTTCATCTGCTTCTCTATGTAAGGTTGCACTGGAACACAAGAATACATCCTGTCACACCTGTGAAGAAGAGAGCAGAAATAACCTGCAGACTTTAGTAAAACCTGACTCCCCATGGGCCATCTTAGGTTTCATCTTCATAAGATGACAGGCAGGAACAAGAAAAATCTCCACTGGTGGCATTTTCCTGTTGTACTTAAGACATTTTTGCTAACAACAAAAAAAGTTCTAAAACACCTTATAAAAGGTAGTCATTGTCACCACTGTAAATACACCTTAACCTTGGGTATTAACTTCTTCTGTCAAGCTCTGAACAGCCCAAGGAAGGGCTGTGGGTCTAAATACATCTTTCTAAATAATTTTTTGTGGCATTTTACTTCTTCCCATGTTAGCTACAGTTTCTATAACAAAGAAAAACTCAAAATCACTCCAGTGAGACAAAATGAAAATCCAGACAATATGTTTTCACAGAATGGAATAAAAAGAAACTTAGACCTAAAGGCTTTAGTCTTTTGAAAGCAAGTTCTTGTTAAAAGGCTAAAATAAATATCATTCGTGGCTCTACTGAAGGCTTCCAACAGACCTTGTATTACTACAGGAAAAAAAACAGCTTTCATATGAGTTCTTTATGTGTGTTGTCTATTGATATACACATTGTAGATGCAGAGTAGCTCTTATTTGAGATTCAGATATGCCAGATAAGTTGAAAGGGTGGATTTTTTTTCTTTATTTTAAATCACAAATAAGCTTTAAGAATAAATCAGTTCATAAAACTAAGAAAAACACCACTTTACATCTATCCATGTTTTTACATAGCTATTATTTAATATACAGCTTTAAAGAGGAATTATTCTTAATAAGATATTTCTTAAGATTAAATTTCTAACATAAGTGCTTATCAAAGAGATTAATATGTTTAAATAGGACTCTATTACAACTGCTAAAGTTTTCTTAGAGCCTGACAACAGCATTAAAAATCCCAAAACAAGTAAGTGGAACGAAAGGCCTCAGCTGAACTGTAACATGAAGTGAGATGAAGGCAGAATTATCAGATCAAGTACAAGTTTCACACTGGATTCTCTCCTGTTGGCTAGAATTATCTGGTATGGCTGAGGCTCACCTCTAAGCTCCCTTCCCTTCTCCCACATTTTTCTTACTGGTCAAAATCACACTGACATGGATCAAAAATCTAGTGATGAGGACTGAGGACTTCAGAAAGCTATTGTTGCTAGTAATTGTATAGTTTATTCTGAATAAGCTTTCTGTTCAAAGTTACTTCTTTATATAACTAGGTACCAAGTTTGGTCCAATTACATATAGGCAGGAGTGTTAAAGTGAGTGGCATATATATCAAGAAATCAAATCTCTCTTTTGGACCATCCTAACAAGGCCAGCTGTTGTGTAACTGTGTCAGTGATTTATTGACAACTGTTACAGAATAAACCTGATCGTTCCCATAACTTGAATAATGTCTTATTTACCAGGTGTTTGGTTGGGTTTTAATGTAAATGCTTGGGGCACTGCACAAAAAATGCATGGAGAGTAGTTGCATTATTCCTCCACAATTCAGGTTGCTGATTCTTGAGTGGTCACATGGCAGCCACAAATAATTTCATATTTGAATATGGGCTAAATAGTAACAATGTACTTAAACAGGAGTGGGATTACAAATAGATTTTATAGCATAAATCTGCTCCAGTGTAAGAAAAAAACCACTCAGATTTAGAAAACACTGCAAAGAGACCTTTTTGCCCTTATATATGCAACATTAACTACTCTGATGTGCAAAGATCTTTCAGATGACCCAGGAGGTATCTTTTGAGTGCTTGCTTTTGAAAAAAAACCAACAACACACAGACACAAAGCCAGGAGAAACCATCTTAACCTATTTGCCAAGAAATTTGCAAATTGCATGTTAACTACTTCAGCAAAACTCTGCTCAGAAAGAAACGCTTCACATAACCACAAAACCACAGCAGCATTGGCAGTGCAAGCTTCATCAGACTAGACTCCTGATTAGTTCTTATCTGAACCTATATGGTGAGGTATTAGCTCAGTATAATGTTTTTTCACTCTTTGGCCTCCCTGGCCAGGCCTGATGCTCTCAGATAACTGCTGCCATATAGCCAGCAAGCAGCAGGTACCAAATAGTGTCGCACTGGAGCAAGTAAGATAAACAGACAAGCTTTAATAAACAAACAAGCAGAAGACACCACCATGAAATGTACTCATGTAAAGAAATCAGTGGCTTTTTGAAGTCAAATCAGTTCACAGCAGAGCCTTACAAGTAGCTGCGTCAGTAGAACAACTGAAGCTTGAGACAGGAACATTTTTAGCCAGCTGTATTAGCAACCACCGTAAACTTGCACTAACCCTTCGACTCAACAATAAGTTACTATTACAAGACAGCTTTCTTACAACAAGGAAAATGAAACACATTCTGAAAACAGCAACAAGGGCTGGAGAACAACATTTTCAGACAGGCCCCACTATGTATCTGTAAAATTCTAACTGCTAAGCACCATGCATTTTGTTTAAACATGAATGAACTGCCTGACTCTGCTCTGACTCTGCTCTGTAATAAGTCTATGAAGAAATCATTGAAAAGAAGAACCGAAAGGTCAAGTCTGACAAACAACTGATGATTCAGATTAGGATCTCTATTACAGCTGAGACCTTTTTCAGGCAATTTCTGCCTACCTTGGCTGAGCATCCACAAAACTAAGTGGTTAGCCATATCAAGCTCAGTGATCATGTTTAGGCAATTTCACTAAAAAAAAAAAACCCCAAACAAATTCTAACCTTAAACACTAATTTTCTCTTAGGAAGCCTCCTCAAGTCAAATCTATACTTTTGGAAAACGTTGAGTAATTGAAGCTAGGTGAAGAGAATCCAGTGATAATCAGCATGATTATCAACAAAAGCCACCACTGAGCAGATTTCTGGGATAACTGAACATCCCTTAACAGAGCTATATAATTTGAGCAGCTCTGTTTACATTAACCTACCTTAATGAATTTTATTGCATGACCATTCAAAGGATGACAGCTTTAGTGACATTCAGCATTCCCTTCTCATTCATAGAATGAATGGAAGCCAGTATTAACATCATGAAACAAAGATGGATCTCTTAACAGCACCTGACAGTAGAGCTCTTCAAATAAATGCATACTACCTTCTCCCACCTCTGCAGCTCCACTGAAGCAATGTGGCTGTAACCATGCGAATGCATCCTGTGCCAGCTTCACCAACACAAATTATCTCTGCATGAATGTAAATTATGCCAAATGTATATGGTATCAGGTTTTATAAATATGGACTATATTGTAGTGGTTATACTGGAAACAAGTCATTTGGGGAGAATCACTGTGCTGTCTATGGGGAGGTCTTTTCTATGGATTCTGTATGTAAAATAAAAAGGAAGTCTGTTTAGCATATTTTATCTAGAATAAAAGCATCTAACAAAAAAAGAAATCTATTTGCTTACCCAACACATTCTACAGCATTCCAGTTTATTCAATTTGTGCACTCTGACCTGTAATATAATTCCAACTGCATATGAAAGAAAACAGATACGCAAAGATGACAGCAATGAAACAGCATACCATTCATCAATGTAAGAAATAAACCTTTATTGTATTTCTTGACATACAGCTACTTTATTTGACACAGTTGTAGAAGTTCCTATCCAAAGGAACCATTAGAAATACAACTAAATAACATATCTTCATATAAGCCACCTCGGGTACAGGTACGTTTTATTAGTTCATATACTTGAAATATACCACATAAGCCACTGAAAACAAGCTAAAATACTTACTTTGGTCTCCAGTCCACACTGATGTGAAGAGTAAGTATTAATAGACTTAGTCTGACAAGAAACAAAAATTTTACAAAAAGGAACTAAACAGAAAAAAATTATTGAAAGCCTAAATCAGAAAAAGCAAACAGGCAGAGATTACTACACTTTGTTCTGCATGAAAGCAAGAATTTCAAGCACAAAAGAAAGCAGGAACTCATTTTAAATGTGAATGGCTATAAGGTCTGCCCTGTTAAATCAAATCACACATCCCCTTCTCTCCAGAGACAATTAATACCACATACCTGCGGGTATATTATGAAAACACAGGACAGCAAATATCCTTCCCAAGTAACAGCCTACTGGCTACCACAAATCAATAATTTTAATAATCCAAAGCAGGAGTTAGTATCCAGACCACCCCATTTAAACCTCTCAGAGGAAAGCATCTTCCAACAACATCCCAAATTGCTCACTTTACATTGGATACAAGGAGGCAGTGAGGTCCCCTCAGTATGAGCAGAGACCATCAGCTTCATCCGATACAGAGCATTTTCATCAAGGTCCCAATCTAGATGCCAAGATATATTTATAAAGGATAAAATGGATTCTGAGAGCTAGTTTAGGAAGAACTTTCAAACATTTTCTTTCCAAAACCAGTTTCCATGTTTTTGCCCTCAGCAGTTTGGATTGTTTATTTCTTCTTACAATTTGTATCAAGCACTGAAAGCAATCTTGACCTTAAATGTAGAATCATAGCATCATAGAATGGTCTGGGTTGGAAGGGACCCCAAGGATCATAGAGCTCCAACCCCCCTGCCACAGGCAGGGCCACCAACCTCCAGGCCTGGAGCTACACAAGGTTGCCCAGGGCCCCATCCAACCTGGCCTTGAACACTCCCAGGGACGGGGCATCCACTACTTCTCTGGGCAGCCTGTTCCAGCCCCTCACCACTCTCTGTAAAAAACTTCCCCCTAATATCTCATCTAAACCTTCCTTCCTTTAGTTTGCATCCATTCCCCCTTGTCCTGCCATTGTCTATCCTTTTAAAAAGTTGACTCCCCTCCTGCTTATAAGCTATATATTTGATTTTTAAAATCTTCCACAGGTAGGGCTAAAGACCTTTCAGGAGTTAAGCTCCACTATTTATTCCTATTAATAGGAATTAATTTAACTGAATTAAAGCAAAGGCAACACACAAACTCCAGTTAACAGTTACAGGCCTTTTGGTATCAGATATATTACTTAAAATACACCACGCAAAATACCTTGAGCAGTAAAATGCAGTGTGACTCAGAGAGAGGGAGAAGGGGAAAGAGATCATGCTTCCCAGTTCTTTGAAGGCTACGACATTTTGATCAATAAACTGTAGGGGCAATTTACTGGTTAGTACTACTGAACCGTACACTCACTTTTCAGAATGAGTGAGATCTGTCGCTGCAATTGTAGCTCTCAACTTCAAATAAAAAAACCCCAACAAAATCCAAACACATGAAATATGGCACTACATCACTGTTTGCTAAAGCCAGAGCCTGTTTTGGCGGATAATTATTACTATTCCTTACAGCTATATAACTCAAACAAGAGCTCTATGTTAAAATAACTACATCATTCTCTTCATATGTACAAAAACCAGAAAAAGAAACATTTGGGTCTTGGTTGTAAAAGGAGCACAAAAGCAGTTCATATTATTAGGATTTCCACTGTGACATTGTTTAAAAAAATTAGGCTGAGATAAACACTGGAGAGGATGACCAAGAGCTTGGAAAATCTATGTTTTCACTAAGAAAATGTTAAAAATTTCAAGAGAATGAAACAGGCAACAGATTCTGCTCAGAAGTCCACAGCCATTAATGTTGAGTAAGCAAATCTTGATAGCAAAGCCTGAAGTTAAATCCTATTTTAGAAAACTTCTGCCCAGCATTGCCTTAATATTGTTCTTCAATTACCCAAATGAGCTTATTCAAAATTGAGCTTTCTGTAGCCTCTGCAAACAGTAATCCACCCTTAAATCACGCTTAGACCAAAGGAGGAGTGTATCAGCTCAATCCATAGGCAGTTTAGTGACATTTAAACAACAGCACACTCCAGCAATCGACCAATTGCTCCCCATCTGCTTCCTCAGTCCAGGAAAACTAGTGCTGCCTGATACCCATCTGCCTTACGCAGGTTTCCAAACAAAGCTGACACCAATTTAGCTTTCACCACCACCCTCCCACACATTGCTGACATACCCTCCCACAGCTATGCAGCCGCTCTAACAGCTTTCTATTACTTGAAACCAAGAAGCCAAGGCACTGGAAGAAGTCAGTACTACATGGCCAGGACTAGGTGAAGATGAGAGGCAGTGCTGGACACACCAGCAACACCACAGTGAGGGCAGGACCAACCTTCCAACACCACCCTGCTTTTACCCAGACACGATGCTACACACTGACGACTCAAGTGCACATATCCTTCTAAAGCAATTGCTCAGATTGGATGCAATTCCATGTAGAGAACAGTAACACTCCAGAAGAGACCCAGTTCAGAAGGCTACTGTTTAAAACAAAGGACTTTTTTTTTTATTACTGCATTAGGTGTTTGTATCACCATTTTAACTCTAGTTCATGCAATCAAAACAAGCGCTTAGTTAAATCTTCCCCTGAAGACTTGCACGCAGTTCAAGGAAAAGCCAATTTCTCTTGCCACGTGTTAAGGTTCTTTTAATAGGAGCCACTGCAAAACAGAGATAGGAAGGCAGGAATCACAGCAGGAGACATCAAGATGGTGACAAACATCAAAGAAATAAAGTGAAGAGCTTTCTTGAACTAGTAACATGTCAATTTTAGAAAAGGAAGCTATTTTAACTGAAGAGCTAAAGAAGGTATATTTAGTCATCTCATTTTTTTTAGTTAAGAGAAACTACCTTCTCTCCCATCGCCAGGCAGCGGTTATTATTCTAATGCAGCATAAAACAGCAAGGATATAAATAACAGATTTTAAAGTGCATAACAAAGCATGCTAAAAACTAATAAATGCCAGTTGACATCACTTGTCTGTTGAGAAACAGGCATTCACCAATTACTAACAAAATGAGAATTTGTTTAATGATGATGCTAATTTACGGAACTCTTATTAGACAGATACACAGGCAGTATTGATGACTTCCATAAGGCATTATAAAGTATGGGTGAATTGTTTCAAAACAAATTAAACCAGGACATGTTGTACACTATTTAAAGGAATAATAAATGCCTGGTGGGGATTGAATCCTCAGGATGAGCTCTCTGAAAAAGGCACATTTTCACACGTACAGACCTAAAAACCTACTACTGCAGCACAGAACTTCACATCTACACGCATGGGAAACGATACCTGGTGCTTCTGACCCAGCTGAACACAGGTGAGTGAATGTGCCCATGCAAGGGCCAGCACTTTATGTGCAGAGGCACATGTTGAATGAGGCTTGTGTTAACATACATCATACCTCTGCTCTAACACATAGAGACTGATGGAGAAACCATGCCTGAGATGACATGCCAACCCTACCAAGCTCACATGGGCAGCTTGGAGGACTCAGATTAGGGACACTGAAGAACGTGGGACATTGTATTTTCCACACAACCTAACCACCTACTGAAGCTTTTTGTTGTTACTAATAAATTCTAACCCATCCACAGGAACAGCATACTAAAAGATCGTCCATCTGCAGATCCAGCACAGTGTACCATGGCCCTGAAAACAAAAGCAGCTCTTAAACTTCCAGCTCGTAATTCCTCTTTGTGTTGGGGCCGTGTCTACTTTCTCTTCTTATTGCTTAAGAATTTTAAGTTCCTAAATTAAAAAGGAAATAGAAATTGGGTTTTTTTCACTCTGAAGAATCACTACAAGCAATATCTGTCAATTTGCAATCATTTATTCATACACAATGTAAATGAGAAACAATATTACTTTCTCCTTCAAATTTCAGGTCTTGCCAAAGGAGTTTTATTTCAATAATATCAAAGATATGAACAGCAATTGATAACAAATAAAGACCTATAGAGTACTCTCTACATGACAAGGTCATATAAGCTACGTTTTTGCTTTTTAAGGGGAAAACACAAAGCCAGACACAAGCGACTGCAGCAGGGTGCACTTTCAGTCAGAGTGAGGTCTGACATTTATGTGTAATACAGGACAGTTCAAACTAGAAAGATCCTGCAGAATCTATTCAGAAAACAAGCAGGTTTTGTCTCAACCTGAACAGCCTACCCTGAATGTTAAAATTAACCTGGGAGAGTGAATGATTTAACAAAAGAAATAAGCCTACTGGAGTTAACCCCAAAGTAAAGACATGAATCAAACTCCCTCGCTCTCCCCTGATTTCCTCAGTGAAGTGGGTGAACCTCCCCAAAACTCGCCCACTAGCTGAAGTGTTAACTTTGCAAGGTAATTGAGTCTAAAAACATTAGAGCTTTTTAAGATTAAAACTCAAGTACCATCATGACTGGGGGACTGCATATTTCATTCACTACCCACTACCTCAAAATTCATTAATACTGTCTAATAATTAATGTAAAATACTCATGGAGGAGTTACCTTTTCCACATCTAAACCAACCTTCCCTGCCACTAAAACTATCTATTTATCTGTAAAGACATATGTTTCCAAACAGAAGGTTCATCAATACAATGATGCTTCAACATCCCTCTTTATTTTTATTCAGCATTTTCTTTCTTTTCCCAATGGTGGAAACCCTTGGCTGGGAAAAGGAACATCAGAAGTGTGTCCATCAGTTCTGAAGTGGCTAGATGCTGTCGAGGCATTCTTGGCTTTATTTATCTCTTTCATTAAAACCCACTTTCCAAATCTTTCCACAGTGGCTCCAACACAAAAGAGTATAATTTCGTGAGTTTTAACAAGTGCCAGAGAAACAAAAGGGGACTCCAGAAGACAGTACGAAACTCAATTCACATATTATTCACAACTCTGAAAATTAGATTTGCAAAGCCACATAGATTGGATTAGAAAATGGAAGCATCTGTTCAAGAGCTTTTCCCTTTTACCTAAGTCATAGCAATATGCACATGAAAACCACAAAAGTTTTAGAAGCATCTCAGTTATGTCTTTGGTATTCCACAGTACTGTATATAAAATAGTAAGGTTTATTTAAGCTTTGGCAGTCTCTTTGTAAAGGTACTCAAGGTGGAAGAGGGGCTGAAAACTCTGAACTGCTATTTTAACAAAGCCATAATGCCTCTCAACAGTTCTCCTGAATGTACCTGATAGCTGTCTACTGCAAGAAACCCTTTTACTTCAAGGGTTCCCAGATGTGCCTCTCTAACTTTCTGTCCTACTATGTTCTTTTGATTTTATCTTGTACTCCTCCTTGTCCTTCTATAATCAGTCTGATTGCAAACTGATTGATCCCAAGCTTAACCTCTGCACTCCCCTGGAAATGATGCAGCGTGGTGTGATGTTCCTACACTGCAGAACTCATTTGGGTCATTAGCTCAAGGAAAAAAAAAAAAAAAAAGAAAAAAAACCCCAAAAAACTACACAATTCTGTTCCAGTGTGCCTTTAAATCACATTTATAAACTCAGCTTTTGATTTATCCTTCTGTTTATTTCTCATGCAAGGAAGCAGGGACAAGAATGAACTTGAGGCCAGGCCCTCACTCATTGCAGATTTAAAGCCTCCAATAATGATTATAAACTTCTTTACAGCTTGCTTACACACATGTATTTTGACAGCTATTCTGTAAATACACTCCCCTGCCCACTATGCTCCATTGTAATCTAAGAGAAACATGCACAGGGTCAGACTTGAGCGCCTTCTGTCATCCTCATTCTTCTTATCTCAGAAAAGCAGAATCTGAGCCCACTTCTTTGTGCATGACAAGGCAGATCCTAGCAGCTCCCCCCCAGATGATCTTTCTGTGTGTCTGCAGATACGTTTTTGTGAGGACTGCAGTCCTCAATAGTAGAGGAAGACTTTTTACAGTAGAGTAAAAAGAACACCCTCCTGAACAGAAGCCTTGGCCTCACTCCTCTATTCCCCGTACCTTGCCAGCCTATTCTTCAGCAATTGCTTCAGTCAGCTACAGACTGACCTCCAAATTGAGCAGGACATCGCCAAATCCCTGACAACCCACATCCTGCCCCTCCACCTAGGGGAATATCGAGGCCTCTATGTACATGCCAACACCAAAATAGAAATTGCTGCAAATTAAGTGACAGCACACTTTTGACAGTTGGAAGTTCTCTGCTGGTGCTTCACATTTAAAGGCTGAGCTGAGCACACACCAATTCCACTAACATTCACCTGAGCAGTGAATCCTGAGCAGTGAATCCTTCATGACTTCTGAAAACCCAGCCAAAACATGGCAGGCTGCTTATTCTATGACATTAGGTGAAAACTTTCTGATTTGACCACCATCCCAACAGTCACTTAAAGAAGATGTCAACAAAAAAAAAAGTAGCCTGTCCCAAACACAAAGCTCCTAAGTCCACTCAAACAGGCAAACACCACTCTCCTAATATACTTCAAAAAACATTTGCAGGTCATTTCTTTCTTGTATTCTTTAACCAAACTTCAGCAGAATTAAAAATATTTATTGTACATCCATATGTGCCCAAGAAGTAAGCGTGTCTACAGAAGCTTTATACTTCTGGAATCAATTTTGAGAGCTTTTGCTTGGGTAAAAGGGAATAAGAATATGAATTCATAGATTCAATTTCTGCTTCTGTCAATGTGCTAGCCATCAGTAGCTCTGCTTTGCATTAGTAATTAATTTTAGTCAAATTATGCTCATTTTGCTTCTTTAAAACTTCAAAGCTTTCAGAAAAGCATACTTTCCTGACCTAAAAAGTAAGGGCTTTGAAGTATCTGATGAAAAAACCTCTCTACCATACACAACTACATAAGCAGTTGCAGAAAATACCATAACTTGTTTCCTGCCTTTACAAAAGATCATCGTTGGTCATACATACCACGTCATCAGAAAGTGAAATGAGCTATCTTGTCCCCATAAATCAGAAATATTCTTTTCTTTTAAATACCTTGAGGGGAAATTTAGTATTTTTGTTCTCATAAAGTGTTTAGCTTTAAATATGAAATATAACCAGGAAAAAAATATAGTTCTAAAACTCTTTTACCACCAACCGTGAGATATAAAAAGTATGCTTTTCAGAGCATCCCCTTTATCAATTTTTTGTACACTTCATCCTAATTAAGCCCCCTGAATCATTAGAAAACTCAAAGCATGGTCAATGGGCTTATCAGAAATGTTACTGAATTCCTGTCTCAATCATATCAATCAAAGAAACATTTCATGCCTACCACATTCAGGAAGAATATTTTTTCAAGTGTTAGGAGTCACTGGTATTTTAAGTAAAACACCAATAAAATGCCAATTTAGACAGTTTGAGCTCCATTTCTTATCACAGAGAAGGAAATATGAAACATAATCACAGTTTTCTGTTCCAGCTCTTTAATACTTGAAGTTTAAATCATGATAATTTCTGTGCTACCTAATTATGTCATCACAGAAGATTATGACTTCGAGCACTATCAGCACAGCACTCCCAAGCAATAAAGATGCAAATGCCCACAGTGGTAGAATAAAAGAAATATAGAAAAGTATCAACAGAAACAATTCTACTGCTTGCCTAAGTCATAGCTAATTTACCAAACTAGTGCAGAATGGACTGGAACAGTTTCTATCCTGGAAGCACCAAAAAAAAAAAGAGACTGGTACACAATTTATGTTTGAGTGCTTCACACCTTTTATTGTTAATAAATCTTGTTTTAATTAGACCTTATAACTTAAACTGATCCAAAGCAAGATGAAAGGAACGAACAAGAGGAAGACAGCCTCCCAGCTGCATGGGCAGAGCTGGGGAGAAACCAGAACCTGCCACAGAATAATCAATGAAAGTATGCTATTAATAGAAGCCAAAAGTTATGAACATTTTTCTTTCCTTTGCAGGTCATTTCTTTATTAATAGTTCTCCATTATTCACACTGGAAATTCACCCTGCTGCCACTCTCAAATCTCAAAGCAAGCCTAGGGACACTATGAGCAGCAGCATCTCTTCACCATCAAAGACTCTGACCTCGGAGTGGATTTCTACATTTCTAACAGCACCGATCAAACATGCCAGGCAAATAAAAGTCGATTTCAAGTCATCCCTAAAACAAAGCAATCTGATTTCCTGCTTCCTGGAAGCGCTGGCACACTCACTGTCTGTGCTCGGCCATTTGGAATGATTGAGGCTTGCAGACACGTGGAACCTGGGTGTACAGTGAAAGGTAATCAGCGAGCAAAGGGAATAAGGGAGAGCAATCCTTCATCAGAAGGATTCATCGAGTAGCTCTTTAAAAACACTGCCTACCTGCCAGCTGATAGCATTAATCAGGCACTAAGTAACAGAGGTCACCAGCAAAGACAGTGCCAACCCAAAAAGAGGCAGCAAAGTAATGAGCCAAGCCTTCAGTCACTGGCAGAAGCCCAACCTGTAACCCGCCAGAAACCCTCCAGCCAACTTCAGCCGTGAGGTGGGAAGTGCCAGCTCTGCATAGTCAGGAACTTTCAAGTGCTTCTCCCAGCCCTGGACTCCTCTGCAGCAAACACAAAGACATCCCATCTCCATCTCAAATGCCCCACTGCTATAGGAATGGTCTAAAATTTATCCTAGGCAGTGGGCTCTGATGGATGTTTTTTCAGAACGTCTATGTGACTAGACTTTCAAAGAAGTAAGATGTATTACCCAGGTCAGGGACTTAAAGACACATATTTTGCTTTTTAATGATAAAATCTTGGTTTATTTCACTGTTGACAGATGCTAGCCACGTGCTATGGGATGAGACATCTCTGCACCAGTTGAAAAAATACTGAAAAATGACCAGACATCACAATCTCTAATCTGTAAAGGGTTACAGAGAACTCCAAACTCCTCACTTCCCCATCTGACAGACTGACACCTCTGCCACATTTCCATCACCTTGGATAGACTATCAGGCAGCTAGAATATTGTAAAAATGGACTGGCCAAAATAACCTCTCTTTTAGGACTGTACAGAGAAGTTGTAAGTGAAAGGACCCAGAAGAAATACCAAATAGACATCTTATGCACCTTATTACAGCCCCTCCTGTAATAAGCCATAGCAAACAACATCCACTGCCCTTCCCACAACTCCAAAGCCAGTCATCTCAACCAGAGAGAAGGCTGACAAGTTGGCCAAGCATTTCTCCTTCATAAATCCAGCCTGGCCCGATCTTCACATCCCAAATCAGTTCTTCCTTGCTTGTACTTGTGAGGACCAGTAGTGTCTCCAGTATTGTGGACTCACATCATGTCTAAAGTAAGCTCTAAATATCAGTTCCTCTATTCCTGAAATTTATGGCATTTCTTTTGACTATTTTAATCTAAACCATTTCACTGAAAAACAAAATCCAGACTGAAACTCTGCATGAAAGAATTCAATTAAATAGATTCACCAGCTCCAGTGTGTTTGGAGTGGCAGAGTTGAAGTTACCAAATTTAAGGAAAAATAACTTTCTCCTGCCATTTTCAGACCTTAAAACACAAAGCGAATGATCTGTTGACAATAAAAAGTTTTCTGATATTTTTAATAGTGCTTTCATCTCTTTTTCATAAATAGCTATCTATCCTTTACCAATCATTGTTACCCATAAATTGCACATAAGATTTCTGGAATTTCTCAGACACTTTTATACCAATTTGGTGTGCAAGCAACTTCCCCCACCCACAAGGGAATAACTGCTTTCTTGGCTGACACTAAATTAGCAGATACAAATTAAACTGTTATTTTCATCACAAATCCCTCAGAGTAATATCTCTAAAGAACGCTCAGGTGTTCCACTATTAATTTGTGTCCATTCTTTTTCATTTGCAGCTTCATCTTTTAGTCAAAACTCTTAGATAAGCAAACCTACCAAATTGTCCATTCCTGATAATTCCCACAAAACTTTTCCATCTCACAAAGAAGAGAACAAGAGTTAGACAGCAGAGGTAAAGTAACTACAGTAAAAGCTGTTCTCTCTCCTCCTGACACAAATTGAGACTATTGCTCATCACTTCTATTCCTCAGAGTCTATCTACTCCTGTACTACCTTGCCATTTTTCATCTTTCCCAGCTATTGCTCCCACGAGCTTGCTTATTGCTCCAGAAGTATTTGAAATGCTCACCATACGAATGGGTGTTTAAAGTTGCTGCTACTGATGCTCTCAAAATACCTATCCATTTCCAGGCACATGATACCCATCCACTTTAACCATTAAAGAAAAACAAACCTTTCATTTCAAAGCAAATTAGTGCCCACTGAATCCTGAATGTATTTTACCTGTTCCACTTCCCTCAAGACAAACCACCCATTTGATTCAGTTAAAATGCCTTTGCTTACAAAGTCACATCTTCACTCTACAGATGCAGAAAGCACACTGCTAAGTTGCAACATTTATAACGTCCCTTGTACAAACTAATTTAGCTGATAAGGACAGGCACGTAACCTTTGATCCTTCACTTGTAGGCAACACAAATCTATACCTTTTTATTATGAAAAGCAGAAAACTAAAATCCAAATCATTAATTATACAAAGATACAAATGATAGAGGCAAATTTAAACTACTTTGCTCTCTAGGGCCAATCAATAAAGCACTACTGCACAAATTAAAGACAAACAGGGTGGACTGAAATTGATCTACCACTGAGTACTACCAAGGTGCAAGGTAAATAAACTCAAAGGAATAATAATGTACCACTCACAAAATATTTGCCAGGTGATTTTAAATGAAACAGCCTTTGGGTGAAACAGCCCAAGCCACACTCGTACCCAACAGGGATAGTGCCTAGAGCTTTATGAGTTCGGATTCCAAGCTTATGCACTATCAGCTCAGCACAGAAATAAAGCAAAAGGTAATTCAAGTTCAGGATACATTCTAGTAGCTCAGGAAACCTACGAGCAAGCAGAAAGAGAGAGACAGAAACCAGGAAGCTCATGGGTAAATCTGTTCAACAAACCAGCACCTTTTAAACAAACAAAACAGAAAAAGTCAAGCTCAAAAACTCTATTTACTGAATATATTTTGTGTATCAAGTTTTGTGTATCAAATGTTAGCTGAGGATTTTAAAAAGTGGCCCAATAAACAAGTGTGCTAGCTATTTTCAATTCCTTCAGTCAATATGCAGCCACAAATTATACAAGATCATCATCATGATGATGTCATAAAGAAAACAACACCAACACAAAACCCCCACCAATCTCAGGTTCTTATTTTCTTATTTCTATTCCCATATTAAAGGAGGGCTTCAGGCTACAGTTTAGAATCAGTTTTAAGTATCATTCATTCAACACAGACTTAAACAGCATCTGTTCAACAGCACAGCATAGCTCCTTCTAGTAAGGAATTCTTAACAATGGAGAACTTCCCATCGCTTTGTTTCATGCCTACTCCTGCTGCATTGTCTAGTTAAAGTAAGATCAATAGCCAACTATTAATTATGGAACAACATTTAGTTACTGTCATAATCAGTCGCACAGATAACATGACTTCTATGTCCTGTGTTTTATTAACATGCCATGGAGCAGGGAAGAGATGAGTATACAGCTAAACAATTCATACATGGCTAGAAACTGGCTTCTCAGCAGCAAGCATTAAAGGAGAACATTTTCTAGAGAAAATCCTTGGGGAATATGCTCAAAGCTGCAGATTATAGTCTCAAACATGCACAGAAAAATTGGACTGCCCAGGCAATCATGAGCTGAGCCACTCGCTACAGATGTGGTCAACAGCAACAAAAAAAGTGCATCGGTCAGGGTTAAGTAATCCTGTCAGTGAGATGGAGAATCATACCTCTAAGCATGAAATGAATACATTCCTAATTTTTTGCTTCCAAACAAGAGAGGGGAAAATATAGTGGGAAAACAATCTACTTCTAAGAAACAACCAAACCCCAAGTGTTTTTATAAACAGTCACCTCACCTCTCTGTATTCCCAAAAGAATCCCAACATCTTCATGCATTCTTGCTGGCAGTTATCAGCCAGAAAGACCAAATGCAAGTTTAAAAAGAAATAAAATCACCATACACACTGACAATATTCCAGAGAAAAACAGGAGGAAACAAACAAAAAAACTACTCACATACCTGTAAAGAAAACAGACTATGTCTTCTGACACTTTCAACTGATACCTCAAGAAGCATATCAATGAAAAAAATACCTGCTTTTATAGCAAAAACTTTAATGAATTCTAAATATACCCAAGCAAGGTAAAGAATCTCTTTGGGTAAACTGGCTGGGAGTTCAGACGGAGGGCAGGGA